>PYXC01001173.1:587500-590000 GCA_015244755.2 Tenualosa ilisha | reverse complement strand
AATGAGAGGGAGAACAGCGCGCACACACACACACACCACGCACGCACGCACGCACCACCACGCACGCACCACACACACACACACACACACACACACACACACACACTCTTTCACACCAGTTCTAACCTTATTGCCCATTCATTTTCTTGGGTCTTGAATGTGTGTCGGTAGAACATGACCTGAATTTGCAATTGTTCAAAGACCTGATCCATCATCCATCACAGAAATACCCAAACCTCTCCCCTGCTCACACTGATGGGCTACACACACATACAGAGAGAGAGAGAGAGAGAGGAGAGAGAGAGAGAGAGAGAAAGAAACATAGAAGCCAAAAGAGAGAACACACCAAGCACCTCTTCCCCACAGCAGAGAAATGAAGGGTAAATGGTAAGTCGTGAAATGGGAATGTTTTGGAATGAAATGGAAATACAGCAGAGGCGAAATGGGAATTTTATGGGAAGCATTATTTCAGATTGCTTCCAGAATGAGAATGAATTCTGTGTTATGGATTGCTCTCTAGGGATGGGGAGAAGACGCTACCACAAAACACACACACACACACACACACACACACACACACACCAAGCAATTTTAATCAGGACCAGGGGTGGAGTACCTACCTCTTCCTTTCCCATTGCTATTTTCCCTGTTGTCCTGCCTGAGTCAGCAGACTCACACTAGGCTGTTTAGTGTGTCCACAGTCCTAAGCAGTTGTGTGTGTGTGTGTGTTTTGTGTGTGTGTGTGTGTGTGTGTGTGTGTGTGTTGGGGTGGGGGGTGGAGTGTGACAGGACCGATCGCCATCACTAATCAACCTTGGTCTCCTCAAATGAGCATCACACACACACACACACACACAGAGAGAACTGACTGACACTAATGTTTATTCTGCACACCTGCCTGTGTGTCTGTCACCCCCGACCCTATCTATTTGCTCTCTGGCTCTCTCTCTCATTCTCCCTCTCTCTGCAATTCTGGAGCATGCTCCGGTCAGCTGCCTGCTGGCCTATAAGAGCCTGTCCACATTCCTGTCATGAGGAGAGTGAGAGTGAGAGAGAGAGAGAGAGAGAGAGAGAGAGAGAGAGAATGAGGGAGTGAGAACGTGTAAACACGCAAAGTGTGATGAGATAATGAGATTAAAACGCCACGGCTGCCCCTCACCTCTCCTCCTCACGTCTCTCATCCTCTCCCCACTCTGGTCTCTCTTTTCCTCTCTGCTCTTCTCTCCTTTCCCTTCTCTTTTTCCTCCCTTTCTCCTCTCCTCTCCTCTCCATTCTCTTTTCCTCTTCCTTTTCCTCCCTTGTTCTTCAGCTTTCTCCCTCTGGCCCCTCTCCTCTCTTTCCCCTCTCTTTCTCCTCTCCTCATGCTCCTTTTCTCTCCTCCCACCATACCACTCCTCCTCTCTGCTCCTCTCCCCTTTCTGTTCTCACTTCCTCTATCCCCTTGCTGCCTGATGACTAAGACCAAACAGGTCCAAGACCCCCCCCCCCCCCCCCCCCTTCCATTCCCTTTTTTCATCCACTTGAATCTCTCTCTCTCTTCATTATTTACTTCTTGCTGTTTCCTGTCCAATCTGTTCAGCTCAATGATATGGTTACAAACACAGGCACAAACACACACACACACACACACACACACACACACACACACACACACACTCAGAAATAGTCTACCTGTCTAAAATTATACACAGCAGAGTCATGCTTTGTATTGTAATTTGACGCACCCAAGGAGTTTGTTTTGATGGCGTGATAGGCTTCATCTCATTAGCTTTAGTAATTTATCAGCTAACTGCAGGAGTCAGAACCTCTGGCTTCGGTAAAAAAAAAAAAAAAAAAAAAAAAGCATGTCAATTTTAGTAAATCCGTCTAGGTAAATATGTGTTTGTCTTTGCCTTTGTATATGTGTGTGTGTTTGTGTGTGTGCAAGCATATGTGTGTGTGTGTGTGTGTGTGTGTGTGTGTGTGTGTGTGTGTGTGTGTACATTTGTGTATCAGCATGCTTGAGCACGCTGGTCCACTGTTAATACTGTGGCATGACTAATTAGTGCCTGTAATTAGTCATCAGTTTAACAAGCCTGATTCATTAAGTAAACCTGTCTGACAGGTGCAGCCACCGGTCAGTAACACACTCTGTGTGTGTGTGTATGTGTGTGCATGTGTGTGGACCAAGACTTGTCTGTGTGGATCTCTGTCAATGTGACTTGGAGGATGACGTCACAAGGCAGAGTATATAGTATATGAGCACTGGTAACTGTGCATAATGGGTGTACAAGTGTGTGTGTGTGTACAAATGTGTGTATGTGTGAGTGTGTGTGTGTGTGTATGTGCATGTGTGTGCATGTGTGTACAAATGTGTATATGTGTGGGTGTGTATGTGTGTGTGTGTGTGTGTGTGTGCGCGTGTGCGTGCGTGTGTGTGTGTGCGTGTGTATGCATGTCTTCAAGTATCTGTGAATTTTTCTATATGTATGAGTGTGTGGTCTGCGTGTAAGTATGCTTT
>PYXC01001173.1:572500-580000 GCA_015244755.2 Tenualosa ilisha | reverse complement strand
AGCTGGGTAGAAATATACAGATACACAACCCTGCTGGCCTACAGTAATTCTCCTCCAAGACTTTATTGTCCTTTTTGCACACCAACGCGCACACACACACACACACACACACACACACACACACACACACACACACACACACACACACACACACACACACCGCACGCACGCTTGCACTCATATTGCCATCCCAACGCTGCACTAGAGCAAAAAGTGCTGTTAGTTAGCAAGGGCTTCTGGGATATGCTGGGGGCCTGAATCTCTAATCACAAAATGTTCCATAAACGAGGAGTGCCCCACTTTTCTGCCCGACTGAAAAAAAGAGAGTGGCACAGCATGACAGCAGCACACTCTAGTGGGAGAGACTACTGAGACTCTGATGCACACACACACACACACACACACACACACACACACACATACACACTCTCACACACACTAGAGAAGGGTGCAAAGAGATTATGGATTAGCAATCCGCAGTAGCACTGCAGAGCCACTCAGTGAACCTGAACACTGCAACACTGTGTGTGTGTGTCTGTGTGTGTGTGTGTGTGTGTGTGTGTGTGTGTATCTGGGGGGGGTGGGGGTGGGGGTGGGGGTGTGTGAGAGTGTAGCTGTAGCTTATGTCAAAGGGATGCAATTACAGTTCAGTTACTTGAGTTCAATGCAGCAACACTGAAGTCTGTGGGAGTGTATGTGTGTTTATTTGTGTGTGTATGTGTGTGTGCGTGTGTGCATGGCATGCATGTGTGTGTGTTTGTGTGTGAGTGTGTTGCGTGCATGTGTGTTTGCGTTTGGGTATGAGTGTGTGTGTGTATGTGTGTGCATGCTTGTGTGTATGTGTTTGTTTGTGCATGTATCATGCATGTGTGTGTGTGTGTGTGTGTATGTGTGTGTGTGGTCAAGTTGACTGGGTTTGGTACTGCACCACTGCAGCGTGTGACTGTAAGCAGGCTGTGGTCTGATAGCATTAAGCTCGTTCTGGCTCTGCCAGGCGTGACAGAGGAGCAACTCTCCCCTCACACACACACACACACACACACCACACACACACACACCACACACACACACACAACACAACACACACCACACACACACTCACTCACTCACTCCACCCTCCTCTCCACTCCAGCGCTAACCTGCAGTGAAGCTTGGAGGGATGCCCCACACCTCAATGAAAACTGACCACCGCAGCTCAAAATCTATATGGACACACACACACACACACACACACACACACACACAGACACACCTGCTCTCTATCCATGAGTCTCTCTCTCTCTCTAATTCTGAATGATATTTTCGAGAGGACAGGCAGTGTTGTGGATGCACATGAGCGAGTAGAGCATTCTCCAGTAAATACTATTGAGGTTTGCAACCACATGGGCTAAAACAATGGCTGCGACAAGAACAGTATTGCAATGATATGTATGTGCGTATGTACTGTATGTGTGTGTGTGTGTGTGTGTGTTTGTGATCCACTGTTCACAAACACACAGACACATGGTTCCCTTCAGTATAAATGATCAGGGCTAAAATGTAAAAGTAATGGATCTGTGTCTTGCCATTTTCTAAGGCTGCAAAGCCGATATTTAATTCAGCCACCAGCACTGGTAGCGGGGGGGGAGGGGTGGGTGGGGCGGTCTGACAAAGACAGAAAGAGAGGGGAGTGGAGTAAGGTGGGTAGAGAGAGAGAGAAAGAGAGAAAGAGAGAGAGCGAGCACTCCTTGAGGAAAACTAATAGTGTCTGCTTAACATTCAGGGCATGTCCCCACATTACTGCTGAAGAGGAGCTTTGCTGCCTTCTGGGTCAATGTGTTTGTGTGTATGTGTGTGTATATGTGTGTGGATGTGCGTGTCTGTGCCTGTGTGTGTGTGTGTGTGTGTGTGTCTATTAATGGAGGTCTATATTTGTGTGTTAGTTTATGAGAGCGAATGTGTGTTTCTGTATAGTGTGTGTGGATCTAGGTATGCCTGTGTATGTGTGAGTGTGTGTGTGTGTGTGTGTGTGTGTGTGTACGTGTATGCGGCTCCTGTTTATCTGTGAGTGTTGTTCATCCCTGTCACACCCCACTTAAATAAACAGCGGTAGATTAAAAGCCTTTTAAGAAAGGAACTTTGTGAGTCTATGCAAGCTTTTGTTTTTTGTTGCTTAGACCTTGACAAAGCAAGTCCACAAGTGCAATGTGCGTGTCTCTCTCATGTGTATGTGTGTGTGTGTGTGTGTGTGTATTAGTAGATGAATGTCAAAATCACAGCAGGTCCAGGCACACAAAGCACTAATGGACAAACCGAGCTGAGCTCCTTCAACCTATCCCCTGAACATACCCAGCACAGCATGATTAATGCTTGCTGTGAGAGTGGGGAAGCATGCACACATGTTTGTGATTGGAGGTGTGCGTGTGTGTGTGTGTGTGTGTGTGTGTGTGTGTGTGTGTGTGTGTGTGTGTGTGTGTGTGTGTGTGTGTGTGTGTGTGCGTGCAGTTGTCACATATGTACATACACGTACATACCGAAATGCAAACACACGCACATATGTACACACACACACACACACACATACCGAAATACAAACACACACACATATGTACACACACACACACACACATACACATACATACTGAAATACAAACACACGCATATATGTACGCACACACACACACACACAGAATGAAAGAAAGAGGAAGAGTATAGATGAGAAAGACAGAGGAAAGAGAGCAACAGACAGGGCTAGGGCTAAGGGCTAAGGGCTAAGGCTACCTGGGCCTTCAAATAAGGCATTTCCACAACCTCACTAATAATGAAAGGGAACGAGAATTCCCCCAGTTTTCAACACATGTAAGTTTCAGACAGGTTTAAGCTGCGGAAGATAAACACTGTTGGCTGACAGACAGGCAAAGGAGACTTTAAATTCGGTATTCATTATAGATTTTACAGTCATGGTAGTGGTGGTTTTTTCAGTCTTCTGATCACAAAATACACAATATTCAGTCAGATTTTTGATCGTCACATCATTTGCCTGTGGTAAAGATTAGCAATGCTAACGTAATGTTAACATACATTACAACATTCCCGACACATTTCTTTCCATGTTTTCATATCTTATTTGTTAGTCCGTGAGGCAGGGTATTTTCTGAAGGTAATGATTAGAGATATAGTCTCATTTCAACAATTAGAGTTATCTAATTTCTTACATTTTCAAACATTTTCACCCCTATTACCCGTTACTCTGTTTCAAGGGATGAGGGATAGGTGAAGGGGGAGGGTTAGGGTGAAGGGCAAGGGGTAAAAAAAGAAAAAGGATTCAGCCTATGTGTGTGAGAGAGAGAGAGATAGAGATAGACAGAGTGGTAGACAGAGAGAGAGCAATAGAGAGAAAGAGAGAGAGAGAGAGAGTACAAGTGAGGGCATGAGCAAGTGTCTGCCGCGGCCGCTGCTCGAAATGTGAAGCGGAGCGATGGCCCTCTCTCTGCCGCAGCAAAGCCTGTAGGCTTGTTGTCAGTGTGAGGAAATGCAGAGAGGAAATGGCAAAAGCCCTTCAAACAGACAGTGACGCGCTGGCATCTCCATACAGGCTATTCAGAGGCCGAAATAATACATTACTGAGAGATGTCTTCTAGAGAAAAACCTGTTTCTCTCTCTCTCTCTTTCTCTTCCTCTCTCTTTTTCACTCTTGCTTTCTCTCTTTTACACAAATACTCAGATACAGAATGTGCTGTGCAAATGCGCAAGCACACACAGGAGTGCACACACATACACACGCACACACACAAACACTCACATATGTGCACACACACACACGTGTCTCACCTGATTCTAATACAAACGCACACTCAAGACCCGCATGTAACCAGGCTAGACCACACACACACACACACACACACACACACATATACACACACACACCTGCACACCCCCATACACACACCATCTCACCCACCCTATTTGTTAGGCAGATTAAATCAAAACAAGGCATCTGAAATGTCACTCGTTGTCTGCGACGATTAGACCTTTGCAGAGAAAGTTGCTTTAGCAACCAAGATCAAATCAACATTTTCGTAGTGATGGTAATTGCGTGTTTTTAGAGGGCTGATTATGTAACAAGCTCAATACCAACAGATGTGAAGCGAAAAGAGAAATAGAAAGAGAAAGAAGAGAAGGGGATAGAGGGAGAGGGAGAGAGAAAGAGAGAGAGAGAGACTGGAGAATGAAATTCTCAGTAATTTGAATTACATAACTTATCAATGCAATGGCCTAAGCTTCTAAGCTGTCACTCTCTCAACATCAGCACAGTGTGAGTGTGTGTGTGTGTGTGTGTGTGTGTGTGTGTGTGTGTGGGTACCAGTGTAACAGTTCAGTTCAGAGCAAAGAAAGTAGTCGTTAGAGCCAGAGCTTAAACTGATCATGTGTGTAGAGAGAGAGAGAGAGTAAAAATAAAACCACCCTCTTCATGGAGACATAGAATGGAAAACAGTTTTTTTGTCCTGGCTTTGCTGAATAAGGAGAGGTTGTGCATGGACAAAGAGCTGTCATTAACATGAGACATGGCTGAACCATCCTTCATATGCAAATCTTGACACTGTAACACATGTTTTAGTTCAGATTCTGTACAATATGTGCAGATCAAACTGTTGTTATCGTTCACTGTTGGAGACCGTCATGTAATATATTTCTATGCGTCCAACTTTCTCTCTGCTCTAATAAAGTTCATGCGACATCCATTGTTAGGATAATGAGAGTTTTTCCCAACAACAAACAGACTAAGTGACAAAGCATTGGCTATACTTCTGGAGCGATAAGATGCTGACATGTAATTGATATCATGTGAGGCAGAGAGACTGAAAGATGCGTATGTGTATTGTGCTTCGTTTGCCTATTGTCACTCAACTGGAGGGCTACAACGTGGTGGTCATGTGTTTTTATCCACAAGATGTCTATGTATTGTTCAAATTATATGTATGGAATGTTCTTGTCTAGAAGCAAGGTCATAAGAAACGACCTCGTCCCAGATCATTTTATGACAATAACTCAAAGTTAAATATTCTCTATTTCAGTGTCAGAGAACAAGGTACAATCCTCCATACATCCATTCTGAGTCCCCTGTGTACAAACACAAATGCCTTATTCATGAAGTGGAACTTACTGTGTGTGTGTGTGTGTGTGTGTGCGCGCTTGTGTGTATTTTTGTTTGCATATGTGTACAAATCCTTGAGTGGGACATTATACTGAACACAGGAAATATCTGCCATGTGAACAGCACTACAACACAACACCTAATGACAAGCGTGCACACACACACACACACACACACACACACACACACACATACACACACACTGTACTGGGTCAAGGTGACAAGAAAGTATGAACATCAATTCATCTCACTTGAACTGACACCTTTTTTTCCTGCCTGTAACTGTGCCACTTGTGACTGCAATTGGACGAGGACCCATTTCCTTTTTTCCCCCGTCTTGTTCTATTTCTTCTCTCTTCCCAGGTTGCTCTCTCTCTCTCTCTCTCTCTCTCTCTCTCTCTCTCTCTCTCTCTTCTCTCATTCTCCCTCTCCCAGGAGTGTACTGTTGCTTTGACTGACAGCTCTTAAGTAAGTTACTGTCACAGAAGAATCTAAATTGGTGAACAGCTGGACTATATCCTGTCTGCTCTTTCCTTCTCTGTTCTCTCTCTTTTCCTCTCTCTCTCTTTCTCTTTCCCTCTCTCAGTCCCTTCCTCCCGCTCCTTTCATTCTCCTTCTCTCCTTATAACCTCCATTGCTTTCTCCTATTGTCTGTGTTGAACGCAGCAGGCTTGTCTTAACTTACTGAGCTCTTCCTTCCAACAGAGAAAGTCTAAAGGTTGGAGGGAGGGGGAAGAGAGACTGTTTGTGTGTGTGTGTGTGTGTGTGTGTGTGTGTGTGTGTGTGTGTGTGTGTTTGTGTGTGTGTTTGTGCGTGTGTGAGCGTGTGTGTGTGATTATGCGTGAGGCTTGAAGTCCCTGGCGAATTGCTGTGTGTGGGGGCAGTGTTCAGTTCCATTAGGAGCCCAAGGCTGATAAAGGCACTTCAATATTTCCCCACTTTGTTTAGATGATCATTATTTATGCTACACTGATGACTTCCCCCAGCTCAGCCAGCGCGCACACACACACACACACACACACCACACACACACACACACACACAAGATAATATCTGCATTTCTGAGCACTAGAAGAATATGAAGGAGTACTGAGGATGATACCCAATAAACCAAAAGACACACACACACAAACATACAAACACACTTCAGTTTACACACACATAATCATTAATACATACAGACTGTCATAAGAAGAAATGGAGATTGATATTATTTGCTCTTGCACTCCCTCACTCCCTCTTATTCTCTGTTTCCTCCCTGTCATACAATCAGACCTCACTCACACACACCATCTAACAACCCTGTGTGTGTGTATGTGTGTGTGTGTGTGTGTGTGTGTGTGTGTGTATTAGGACTATTGATTATGGCATAGGCTATATCACTGGCACAATTTTTGGTCAATAATGACAACATGATTACTCACTCATTACTCACTACATTAAAATAATAATATTTCTTATTAAAAAAACAAATAAAATATGAATGTAAAAATTAAACGACATAAAGAGAAAAAAGAGTAAAATTGAAAATCCTTGCAAAACAACATGGTAAAATAATTACTGTATCTCAAGTGTGGTGTTTTCATGATTGAAAATTGGTAATTGAAAAGTCGTAATTAAAATGTCTTTTTGATTGGAATACTGATTATCTGGATCTGTGGAACCCCATGCTGACCAAAACACAACACAACACACACCGATGGAAATACTGGCTAGGGGGACCGTGATTCAGAGACATGCTATTGGCCCCTTCATTTAAAGGAGGAAGAAGAAGAGGAAGAGGATGGGTTAAATGGAAGAGGCTATCTGGATATCAGTGTAATCTCACTTAGACACAGATAGACAGCCACACACACACATACATATACACACACACACACACACAAATAAACAAACAAACAAAACACACAGCCTCATTTAAATGGACTCTCCTGATATTTACTGGCCTATAAACACCCTCCCTCCCTTTTCTTCTCTCTCTCACACACACACACACAGAGAGAGAGAGAGAGAGAGAGAGAGAGAGAGAGAGAGACAAGGATACTTACAGTACATGCCCACCCACATACACTGCAGGCAACCAAATAATGGAACCAAGCGATTCAAAGGTCCAAGTTTACTGTGAAATAAGACTGAAATTTCATATCGTCTATGAATAATGAGACAGCTTAATAAGAATATTTCAGTCTCAAAGGGCAACTTGTCTACAATCCCTCATAACTACTGACATTATGCAAGAAGCCATGGTAGCATTCTAGCATTTGCAAGCTTACTTAGCCCATTTCCAATGGGAATTTAAATACCAACCTCAACCAGACAAAAATACACAGCCAGAGGATGTTAATGCAGCGGACACTTTACCATGG
>PYXC01001173.1:547500-565000 GCA_015244755.2 Tenualosa ilisha | reverse complement strand
GCAGGTTATAAAATCGACAATATATTACTGCATGATATACAGCGGTTCAAGGGATCATGCTGCTCTTTGCCCTTGGTCTCCATCTGTCTGTCTGACTGTTTCTCTAATTCACACACACACACACACACACACACACACACACACACACACAGAGAGAGAGAGAGAGAGGGAGAGAGAAAGTTCTATAGAGTTCCATAGATATAACCATTCAAAGCTGCTTGTTTCCTCTTCCTTCACTGAGTTGAAGAATTGAAGGCCATTTGATGGAAAACCAGTGCATACAGGAGAGTCGAAAAACTCTCTCACTTCTCCTGTGACTCCCCTCACCCCAGCAAACGGCGTTCCGGCGCCCAGGCCGCAATTATCCCCACATAAGCCCAGCTGCTCCCACAATGCCCTGCTTCTTCCCCGCAGTTCCTCCGCCATTGATGCGCAGGGGAAAAGTGTGAACTGCACACAGCCCCTATCATTACAGGCAAAACAGACCACTGCGATAAGGACATTCACACACTCACACACACGTATGCACACATAAGTACACACACACACATGTACACACACATATATACACACACACACGTACACACACACACACGTACACACACACATACACACACAAGCGCTCGCGCACACACACACACACACACACACACTAAAAATGTGAGAGATTGATGTGGAGTGAGAGAGAACAACTGTGTCTGTCGTGTGAGAAAGGCAGAGAGAAAGAGACGTACAGATGGGCAGCTAGTAATGGCTGATGTAAGTGTGAGGGTGGGAGTCAGAGAGAAAAAGAGAAAAAAAGAGAGAGGAGAAAGAGAGAGAGAGAGAGTGATTAACAGAGTGCGCGAGATAAAGACAGACAGAGAAGAAGAAATAGAGAGTTTGGGAATGAGAGAGGCACTGAGAGATAGAAAAGAAAGAGGGAGGTAGTACGAGGACTGTAGAATCTAATAAGAACATACGTCTGCAGTAAAACGCCAGTGCCTTGGCTCCCACCCCACCCGTATCATTAAGGCCACACTGAGCAGAGGGCATCCAGGCACCTCCCCAGTTTTAAGAGCACACACCTCAGCCAGGCCTCAGGGCCTCACTCTCGTCACCACCACCACCTCAGCACAGGTGATTACCACCACACCAAAGCCTCTGCATTCACACCCATGCAAATGATACGCACACACACACACACATGCACACACACACTCACACACACTCCCCCCCACACACAAAGGCACAGGCACACACACACACCACAGTCTCTCTCTTTTTCTCTCTCTCATGCACACTCACTTATTCATACACTCAGAGCATGCCATAGTCTCTCTGAGGAAAGTGCCGAGTTAGGAAAATGTCTTTTGTATGCACGGGTGATTGAGATTCTTCATTCATTCTGACTGAAAGAATCTGCGTGAAACTACAGAAGAAGAAAAAAAAGAAACCCTCATTACAGCACCAGTCAAGGGAGCGGCGAGACATTTAAGAGCAAAACAGAGCAGCAGTCTCAAAATTATGACAATGTGAAATTTCTCAAGTAAAAGGAAAGTTAATGTGCACACTAATTGAGTGGAAAATTCAATTTCAGTCGATGCACATCAAAACCATCGTAGCGAAAAGGGGAAAGAAAAAGAGAGAAAAGAAAAGTAAAAAAAAGAAAGAGAGAAAGACATACGGACAGACAGAGAGAAGACAAGAGAAGAGAGAGAAAAATATACACACAGACGGACAGGGAGAAACAAAAAGAAACAAGAAGAAAAAAGAGAGCGAGTTGGATGGAAAGAAGGGATGAGAAAGGAAGGGATGAGAGAGGAAGAAGAATGCTAGAGGGAGAAGAGGGAGTGGAGGGATATTATTAGGTCAACACATTAGCGGGCGCGTGAGGCGTATAAAGCTTGTCGGGAGCAGAATTATTTAACAAGGAGGAGGATCAGCAGGCCAACACTAGGCTGAGTTACGGCATGGGTGCGGCATGGGTGCGGCGTGGTGCTGTGTATCGCTGCGCATGTGACACCAGAGGCCATTAGGATGAGTTTGGGCCCCGACTCAAGTGGCGCTGATCTCATTAGCAAGGCCACCACTGAGTGTTGAGGGAACGCAACCCCCCCCCCCCCCCCCCCCCCCGCCCACACTAACCTCTGACCCCAGGAAGTACATGGACAGTGAAGAGGGGCTGTTTGATGAGCTGATGAAAGGTGGGGTTGGGGAAGGGAGTGAGCTGACTTTCTTCTGACTTATTTTAAATTCATTAACAATTTAATTTAATCTCTCTTTTCCTCTTTCACTTCTTTGACTCACACAGTTCTCACTTAGTTCCTCTCCACTGGGTGAGTAGATGTACCCTCCCCCATTAGCAGGCCTGCTCTGACACTGAAGTCAAGCCCAGTCAATCCCTGGATTATGTACTATGTCTGTGTACCTGAGCAACATTTTTAATTGGACAGGTGACACACAGTAGTGCGCATACCGCATGTGCGCGCGCACACACACACACACACACACACACACACACACATCTGTTCCTCACTAATGGTGATGTAGGTGTGAGCTGGGCTCAGGTAATCTGTCTGTGCTCTTTAACTCAGTACAATGAACGGCTCCAGACAGTGCGGGGGAGACAGCTGGGAGCCCACTTACCCAATTACTCCTCTCCTCTCTCTCTCTACTCCCTCTTTCTCTTTTCATCTTTCCTTCCGTTTAAACCCCCCCCCACACACTCTTCTCTTGTCCCTCTCCATCTCCTCTCTCCCTCTTTTTCAATCTCCTCCTATCTCTGTCTCAATCCCTCAATCTCTTGTGCTGATGAATCTTTCCTGTACCCCACCTATTTCTTCCCTTTCTACAAGATTACCTGAAATAACATGAAATAATCCAGATTTGATATATCAGACTGAGAAATCTGCTGATGACAAACACAATTCCTCTAAATGCAGATTAAAGTCTGTAGCTCCGCAGTCTCTGCCTTCTTATAAACAATTATTCAGAGGGCCAGCTGGGAAATAGCATGTGACCTTCTTTTCCTATCTGGCCATTAAACAAACACAAGGCACAAGGGAGGCGCATGCTGTATGCTCTCACTGTCATTACATTTCAATACAATTATGGTGACCCTTCCAGCAAATATATGCCAGACCACACACACACACACACACACACACACACACAGACACAAATACACTTTACTTTCTGATTGATTAGATCTGTACATTAGCATAAATGAGCATCAGTTGCATGTAGGAGGAACAGATGTCTTTCAGTGTGTGTGTGTATGTGTGTGTGTGTGTGTGTGTGTTTGTGGAGATTCTCAAAGCAACACTTTTATCTTCAGGCCCATTTTCTTCCTTACGTCAGAACCCACTCACTCATGCTATACATCTACTGCCTTCGCTCCTCCCACAGCCCTAACTAACACACACACACACACACACACACACACACACACACACACACATACACACACGTGATGGCAAAAACACAAACATGCTAATTCAATAGCATCTATGTCCCAGCCACTGACCCTACATATGTTTAATTGGCTCCCCTTCTACCTCAGGAAGCTCAGGACTGTCAAATTAGAATGTACGTACATCATCTGAACAACACACACACACACACACACACACACACACACAAAAACAACCACACACACACACAAACAACTACACATAGCCACAAAAAGGCAGCTCATTACCGCAACAAATAGGAGTTCTGCTAACAGTTGTTACAGGAAAGAAACCACGGGACATTGTTATTGGTTGAGTCAGACATCAAACTATTATCACTGAACATCACGCATGCATCTTTCTCTCTCTCTCTCACACACACACACACACACACACACGCAAACACACACACTAACACACTTCCGTATTATCAACAGTGTGTTTTCACTCCAATTGGGTGTCCGTGTGTGGTGTGAGGTACATGTCTGCTATTCTTTACAGTTGCCATGCAGCAGAGAGGAAAAAAAAAAAAAAAAAAGGTGTTAAGTGGATCCCCATAGATACGGCTTGTGTAACCAAGGGGACGTCAGTGGCGTTGCCGACCTCCGTATTCATCAGTGACGCTGGGGGAGTTGTCATTAAGCAGCCTGAGTGCAGCACACGCCACTTCTCATGAAGCACAACATGCTATGATGGCCACATCACACACGCCAAAGCAGTGAGAAATCACGTCAGAAATGTCTCACAAGAACACAGAAGCGTACACAGATATAGTCATGCTCACACTAAGGTAAACTGGCAATGCAGCACACACACTGACACACACACACACACACACACACACACACACACACACATACAGTCATGCTCACACTAAGGTAAACTGGCAATGCAGCACACACACTGACACACACACACACACACACACACACACACACACATACGAACACATACCCACACCCACACAATAAATGTCACATTCATTGGCCCATGGCCCACCAAAAAGCCAAACCTCCCATAGAAATATATCAAGTCAGGAAGGTGTACAGGCAGTGCAGTGTCTGTGAATACAGTAATGGTGTATGAAAAGAAAGCTTGTTGAGCAAGGATAAACTATTTGTGTCAATTTAGTACACAAATGAGCAACTGCCATTTCTAATTAGCTTGGCTGTGCAAAGCACAGAGTAGTGCATAGAGTGTGCTTGTTCATGTGATGAGCAGCTTGTCTGGGGTGAGGATCCGTATGTGTCTAGAATTCCTGGATTACCCCCCCCCCACACACACACACACACATCCACACCCACACCCACACCACACTGACTTAGCTGGCACAGCTTCGGTTTAGGTCAGGAGTGAGTTCACAAGCAACAGATGTTTTGCAAACACACACACACACAAACACACACACACACACACAAACGCACACGAAGATCAAAAGAGAAACACTGACTGACTGACACACACACACGTACACACACAGATGCAGAGACAGAAATGTAGTGCAGGTTGCTGTATTGTGCAATGCTCCTGAGGCTGGCTGTAGTGTGCTAGCGAGCACGGGTAGGTGTTTGATGCGCTGATTGAGGAAGCTGTTTAACAGCAGCCGCTTTTGTTTGTGTGCGTCTGCCGACTCACCGATGTCTCTTTTCTTTTTCATCCCTCCCTCCCTCCCTCCCCCCCCTCTTCTTTCTTCCTCTCCTTCTGTCGTTCACTGCACCACTGTAGGACGACACAGCCTTTGTTGCTGGTAAATCTGCCTCTTTGTGAAGGCTGTCAGAGACTTAATTGAACTAAGCAGAAATGAACAATGAGGGGGAGACTATGTGTGTGTGCATGTGTGTGTAAGAGAGAGACAGAGTCAGAGGGTGAGAGAGGAGGAGGAGAGGGAGGGATAGAGAGAGAGAGAGAGAGAGAGAAAGAGGAGAACATAGAGAGAGAAAGCGAGAGTGATGAGATTGCAGAGACAATTAGTACTGTGGCACATCAGGGTTAGAAGCGTATGGATCAGAAGTAAAAATGTGCTGTCAGTCAAGTTGATTGACAGGGGCACAACAAAAGACAGACAGCAACAGCAGGGTGTCACATAAGTGAAATACAGCATATGTGGGACAGATAAATAGAGAGAGAGAGAGCGAGAGAGAGAGGGAAATCATTTGAAAGTGGAGGACAAACACACAGAGGACAGGGCTCCAGAAGAGAGAGATGGAAAGAGCACATAGGAGAAAAACAAATGGAGAAAGTGTTTAAGAGAAAAAGAATGATAGACACATATTAAAAAAACAAACAGAATGTGTGTAAGAGAGAGAGAGAGAGAGAGAGCGAGAGCGAGAGAGAGGGAAATCATTTGAAAGCGGAGGACAAACACACGGAGGACAGGGCTCCATGAGGCCTCTATCATAAAACCATTACCGATCTGTAAAGTAAAGTGTTACCAACATGTCACACCAGTAACAATTTCCTGTCATAAGCTGTCATGACAGCCAGTGGCCTGTGACACAACAATGTGCTGTTGTTAGGCTAGCTATGACACCAGCGCTTACTTTGACAGCACACACTATGACAGCTTATTACACTAACAACAGGCATAGAGGCTGTCACTGTAAGATACTACTACTACCTTTTGCTTAGCTGGACACTAATTAAAAGCAGGGTATGGTTTCTGTCATCATATGTTTAGCGTACTGTCATGTGTGTTATGACACACACACTTGTATGTATGTCTGTGAGTGTGTTTCTGTGTGAATGTGTGTGTGTGTGTGTGTGTGTGTTTGACAGGAAGAGCTGATGTTTTATGAGATGTTGCTCCACAGAGATGGCGGACCCTCACATGAGTAGGCTGCCGGACTGCCGGCCTGCTGATGAGGCAACCTGTCTGATAAGCCGGGCCTCTGCGTCGTCTCCTCTCCTCCCTTCTGCTGGCACTCAGTACACATTACTGCCTCCATGATAAGAGCCATTCCGGCTCAGTTTCCCTGGCAGGCAATACAAGGTCCTCATCACTGGGACGAAACTATCTGTCCACCCGGCTCAGTGTTCAGCCATGTCGGCTCAATGGTGCAATAATTAAATGCGAGACAGATGGGCAGACTCCTGCACAGTGATCGAAACCTATACTAAAAAAGACAGGCAAATGCAATTAAATCAAGACCTCTACTGGGAGATACCCTTCTCCATTAAGGAAAGAAAGCAGACACACACACACACACACACACACACAAACACACACAAAAACACAAATACTCACATTCTCATATCACACACAAACACAAGCATGCACACACACTTACACACCAGATTCTTTTAAAAGCACTGAAGTGCTGTAGCCGCTAAACAGCACTTTTTTAAGAACAGCCACACAACCACCACTGGAAAAAAAAAGAAAAAAGGACATCTTCACTCAGTCACAAACACACACATACACACACACATTCATTCTTGGATAGAGAGATTATTAGCGGTGTGATGGGATTAGGGCAGCGCTGAGTGGGATTATGATGGAGTGGGATTAGCGGTTGTGTCCACAGCTCCTGTACGGGCCAGATTAGCGCTCTGAGTGGATCAGCACAGGGGCCAGAGTGCAAAAAAGCCTCAACTCATTAACTTGTGCTTCCAAGCGTTTGTGTGTTTGTGTGTGTGTGTGTGTGTGTGTGTGTGTGTGTGTGTGTGTGTGTGTGTGTGTGTGTTGTCCTGGAAAATACCTCACTCTACCTTGTGCTCTATAAATGTTCAGAAATGGTGGCTTGGATCTGTCATGGAAGCATCTGGCGGTGATATCATAATATGTGCTGTATGTGTGAGTGTGTGTGTGTGTGTGTGTGTGTGTAGCAGGTTTATAATGTATATAAAAGGAATGCTGTAAATATCAATTTCCAACCCATGCTCCTTGCTCCACATCAGGCCCCTCTTAGGTGGCTATGCTAAACATGTCACCTTGCCTCATTTTCTCATGGGTTCAGAAGATTTCCACTTTGGCTGGGGAGCAGTGAGAGACAAGGATATTACACCTGTACCATAGACACACACACACACACACATACACACACACACACACACAAATGTGCAGAACACACCATTTCATATGTGCTAGCAGTCACTTGCTGCTGCACTTTGGTGAATGGGAGGTGCCAATGATCATAACGTGGATAGAGATCATCTTTCCATTTCCTGCCTGGTCTATTTGTGTGTGTGTGTGTGTGTGTGTGTGTGTGTGTGTGTGTGTGTGTACGTGCGTGTGTGAGTGTCTGTCTCATTCAGTTCCTCGGCTCTGCAGGACAGTCATGACAGCTGCGCCTCCTGCTTTGCCACGGAAACCAATGAAGTGTCAGAATGCCAGAGGGATTGTGGGATACGGGAGCTGACATTTGATCAATGGTCCAAGACATTTATGTACCGCACGTAGCAACATCACACGCAACCGTATGCAGACGCAGGAAGGGCAAGAGCGAGAGAGAGAGAGAGAGAGAGGGAGGGAGGTAGGGAAGACTAGAGACTAAGAAACTCCACAGGACAGAGAGAGACAGGAAGAGGTGGAGGGATAGAGAGAAAAGTAAAGGAGGTACAGAAAGAGAAGAGAAGAGGGAGACACAGAGAGAGAGAGAGAGAGAGAGAGAGAAAACAAGAGACTGAGGAACTCTACAGAATAGAGAGAGACAGCAAGACGTAGGGTGACAGAGAAAATTGAGGGCGAGACAGAGAGAGGATGTGAGAGGGAGAGAGAGGAGGAGAGAGGGTGAGAGAGAGAGAGGAGGAGAGAGAGAGAGCTGCAAGCAAGCATTATTTCTCACTAATCATCCTAATCCTTCAAACCCTTCTTAAGAGGAGAGAGGGGGGAGGGAGGGGGGGGGGGAAGAGAAGGCAAGCAGGAGACAGACACATCCCAGCATGCACTGTGCACAGAGGACCAGATGATGCCCTGGCACGTGACGTTGCCGGGCAACAGGCCGTTAGACTGACAGCCCAGCCATCAAAAACCTTATAGGTCACTCAAAAGCTCCTGTGAGACCTCTCTGAGCTTGAGTGGCTTACCGAGGGCCGCTGTCAACCTGATAAACAGCTCATCCAACCCCTTGAGCTCCAATGCCAGAGACAGGCCAATCATGGTACAGGAACCCCTGGCCCTGGCCAGTCCTAGCAGCCCCCTGGAGAATTTGATGAGGAAATGGCTTTGACCTGACAGGTATGGATCTCAGCCTCAGCAAGGCTGATGCATGAATGCAACTGAGTAAAAAGTCCAAGTACCCTATACTCTCTAGAGTACTTGGGTTTGTACACGTAAATAAAGTACTTAGGTTAATGCTCATGTTAGAATTATTGGGTTACTACACATGTATAGAATCCTTGGGTTATACATGTATAGAATCCTTGGGTTACTACACATGTATAGAATCCTTGGGTTATTACACATGTATAGAATCCTTGGGTTACTACACATGTATAGAATCCTTGGGTTACTACACATGTATAGAATCCTTGGGTTATTACGCATGTATAGAATCCTTGGGTTCATACGTATGTATGGAGTACTTGGGTTTTTTGTGTAGTGTCTCTGGTGTATTGTTTTATGATGTGACTGACATCATAATGGGGTGGTGATGTTGTGCTTCTGTTGTTTTTGCTGCAGAGAATAAATGGAGATTAGAGATGTGAGTGAAAGCCAAATCAATCAAGCGTTTCTATGGTGAGGGCCTGTCAGAACTGGTTTTGGTGTCCCTAGCCCAGCCCTTTCGCCATGGCGACGGCCAATCGCAGGGCACATTTGGCAGCTCTACTAGCATGGAGGGAACCACTCCATCAGCCTTTCTAATGGGAAAATTTCAATTCCTGAAATTAACCTTTTTTTCAGCCGTTTTTCCAGCCCAACACATAAATCATCCACCCTCTGCCAAGATCTGCTTATTAAAGATTACAGTCGAACACATTATGCCAGAGTGAGCAAATGGGCAAGTGTGTGTGGGCTCAATCACACACACACACACACAGCACACACACACACACACACACACACACACACACACAATCATGCAAATAAGCACCCAAGGACACCAAACAATTAAGCAGACACTTAAAGCCCCTTGAGCCTCAATCATACACAATACTGTACATACACTAACCAAAAGGTGAGCAAACACACACACACACACACACACACACACACACACAGCTCATTTTAAATTCATGAGAAGTATTTCATACTCCAAATCCATTTGCTGATGCAAGCCATACACAAGCACATTACTCAGTGGTGTGATGAGTTGCAGACAAGCACTAGAGAGAAAAAAAGGAGCAAGAGAGATGGAAAGAAAGAGTGGATGAATGAGAAAAAGACAGGAGGAGAGAGGAATGGAGGATGGCAAACTATCACCAAAGAATTAGAGCAAGTGGTGGAAGAAAGGGGAAAGAAATGGAGAAATTGTAGCATTGCTGTTCATCAATTTGACAGTCATTCATACTGCAATCACTGCACTGATTTACATCTACAACAGACACCTGCAGAAGAGAACACACAGACAACATGTGCACACTCTGGCACGCACACACACACACACACACACACACACACACACACACACACAAACACAAGCACGCACACACACTCAAACACACAAACTAATTCAAATAAATGCACTGAAAACTCACTGAACCTTGGTGTACATTAAATGAATGCCACACACTATCCAGATCTTGTTTAAAAGCCTGGTGCAGTAGGCTGTGTATGTGCATGTGTGTGTGTGTGTGTGTGTGTGTGTGTGTGTTAACCACATTTGCAATTGAAATTTGCCGTGAGTATGCACATGAACCTCTGTGTGCTAAGCATTAAGAAAATGTATGTTTTAAGAGAATCTGAATTGCCTATTTGCATGCAGCTGCACATGCATGTGTGGATCTGTGCTTTTATATGCATGCATGCATGCACTCTGCAGTGTCCTAAGAAAGAAAGTAAGAAAGAAAGAAAGAAAGAAAGAAAGAAAGAAAGAAAGAAAGAAAGAAAGAAAGAAAGAAAGGAGGTGATTATAAAATACGGTTGTACAGAACCTCTGCCATTCTCAGAGGGGTGTAGGTGATGTTGGTGAGCCTCTAGGTCATGTGTGTGTGTGTGTGTGTGTGTGTGTGGTGTGTGTGTGTGTATGTGTGTGTGAGAGAGAGAGAGGTACTCCATGTGAATGCGGAATGCCATGCTGGTGGCATGCATTATTCACATGCCAAGGTGCCACTCTCTCTCTCCGCAGTAACAGCTGAGCTCAGAGAGACAGAGGGGGGGTCCAGACTGAGACAGGGAGAGAGAGAGAAAGAGAGAAAGAGAGAGGGAGAGAGATTGACAGACATACTGACAGACAGACGTCAAAATGCCTTTCTCAGGTAAAAAAAAAAAACTTTTATATACTTCCAATCGAAACATAGCCATCTCTGCTATTTGACTCTCCTCTGTCACACACATGCACATCACTCCTGTATAAATCGAGCAAATGAAAGGACAAGTCTAAGTTATTGTCACTACCCTCTAAACACACACACACACACACACACACACCATTTCCTCTGGTGTATAGTGGTCACACGTAACACGTGGGTCAGAGTAAACTCACGGCCACCCAAATGCCCATGCATTATTAACATTGACACACACACACACACACACTCACACACGCGCACACACACACATCACAAACAACACACATTTTGAGAGTAGAACAAACACACTTAGTCTACCAAAGGCATCCTAAAGGCCTTTAATTAAATTAACAACCTGCCCCTGCTAAATTATTCAAAACAAGAAGAGAGAGAGAGAAAGAGAGAGAGAGAAGAGAGAGAGAGAGACAGAGAGAGGCGGGGGGAGTTGGGGGTGGACATCGGTGCATTGAAACGGCTACCTAATCCACTCTAAGACAGATACACAGCACAGAGGTGCACTTACACAAATGCAGACAGGCAGACCCATCACTAGCAAGGGGTGGGGTGGGGAGTTTGTGTAAACAAAGACATAAACAGTGGGGAGTCGGGAAGCACCAGAGAGGAGATGGAGACAACCCTCAAGTCCTGACGTTCCTCTCCCGTAACTCAACAACAGGCCAAATCTGAGTTGCCCTGAGTCAGACAAGCACACGTAGGATGTTACACACATACACACTCACACACAGCTCACCTACATCCCTTATGGGTAGTGCAGCACAGCACACATGTTACACTCAAACACACACACACACACACACACACACACAGACACACACAGCTCACTCAAAGCTTACCCACATCCCTTGTGTGCAGTGCAGTATTGGCAGAAGCACAATGAAATATCAGATATGAACATATACTTTTCGTGTTCACTTGGGACAGTACGCACACACACACACACACACACACACACACACACACAACACACACTGCAGCTTTGACTTAAACCAGAGAGCGATGCTGCTCTGTTGGTCTGCATGTCCTGCGCTGTGCTGCTGATGTGCTCATGCAGAAAGAATGTCCTTCAGAGCAGAAAACACACGAGACAAGAAAGAGGACTTCTGCTACCGCTCTCCTCTCCTCTCCTCTCCTCTCCTCGCCTCTCCTTAGCTCACCTCTCTTCTTCCCTCCTCTCCCCTACACTCTCTCTCCAACTCTCCTTCTGCCATGAGAACTCCTCCTACTCTTCTTTTATTTCTCAAATCCTCATTTCTCTCGCTCTGTCTCTCCTTCTCTGCCTCTCTCACTCCTTTCTTTGGCTTTGATTCTTCTGCTATCTTTTTTTTCTCTCTCTCTCCTTCTCTGCGTGTCCTTCTTCCTCCCCTGTGCTCTCTATGTGCTTCCTTTTTCCCTCCTTCTTCCTCCATCTCTCTCATCCTCTGTGCACCCCTGCCACCCCCTACACACACACACCTCCTTGATCTCTGTGTGCTTTTGGCATCTGCAGGCCCCCCCCCCCCCTGCAGTCAACCCCCATCAGACATGATGCACACGGGATGTGTGCACCAGGCGGAATGCCTTCTATCTCTCTCTCTCTCCTTCTCTTTTTATCTGTGTGTGTGTGTTTGTGTGTATGTGTGTGTGTGTTTTAGTGTCTGCATGGACTTTGTTCATGGTTGTGTTATCTGTGACAGAAAAATGTGTGTTTATTTTGCATTCCCTTTATGTGTTTGTGTGTGTGTGTGTGTGTGTGTGTTTGTTCATATGTGTGTGTGTGTTTTAGTGTCTTTGTGGACTGTGCATGGTTGTGTTATCTGTGACAGCAAAATGTGTGTTTATTTTGCATTCCCTTTATATGTGTGTGTGTGTGTGTGTGTGTGTGTGCTTGTTGTGGATCGATGAGTGAGAGGGAAAGAAAGAAAGACAGAGAGAGGGGAAAAGAAAGGTTGTGTGTGTGGGTGTGTGAATGTGTGTGTGTGTGTGTGTGTGTGTGTTAGAGACAGAGAGAGAGAGAGAGTTAGTTGCAGGGAGTGAGAAGGGACCTGTATGCTGTGAAGGGTAAAGGCAGATCATCAAGCAGGGAGAGGAAGCAGCAGAGGGAGAGAGGCAGAGTGCAAGTGTGTATGTGTGAGTAAAGTGAAGGTTAAAAGTACAGCTCGGCAGAGTGTGTTTGTGTGTGTGTGTGTGTGTGTGTGTGTGTGTGTGTGTCTGTGTGTGGCTTGAATTAATCAACTTAAGAGGCAATTACCGTGAAATATTGATTACGGCAAAATGGTGCCTATTGTGTTGCCAATGCAAGTTGACCAGAGCTCCTCAAATGCCTCGCTTTGAGTTTCACTATGTGTCTGTGTGTGTGTATGTGTGTGTGTGTGTGTGTGTGTGTGTGTGTGTGTGTGTGTGTGTGTGTGTGTGTGTGCGCGTAACATGGAGAACACTGTGCATATCTGAGCAGCTGGTTGCCTCCTGGGAGCCTGGGAGCAGCAATAAGGCATTGGGAGCCATCCACATGAGAACGGTCCTTACAGGGCAAACCAAAATAACCTCTTCACATCATACATACAAACACACATATACATACACACACACACACACACACACACACACACACACACACACTCCACAAAAAAAAAAAAAAAAATACACTCACTATACATAAAACACACAAACAGACACACACACAGACACACACACACTCATTCACCCACAGACATAGACCCACAGATGTGAGGACCAGGCTCCCCTTAGGAACGATCAGTAGACTCTGTGGAAAGCGGAAGAGAGAGGGGATTCCACAAATAGACAGAGTAGAGAGAGAGAGAGAGAGAGAGAGGGGGAGAGAAGGGAAGAGGAGAGAAAAGGAGAAAAGAGTTTGCCTCATATGGACTTACTGGTGGGCTATCTGTATGTGTGTGTGTGTGTGTGTATGCAGTGTGTGTGTGTGTGTGTGTGTGTGTGTGTGTGTGTATGCATGGCAGAGAGATAGTAAGGTAGCAGAGGGTAGGAGTGTGTTTGTGCGTGCTAGACAGAGTAGAAGTAGACATGTACACACAATGTTATTTCTGGCGTCTGTAAAGTCTCTCTTAGGTTGGATGGCATTCCTCTTCACTGGCGGGGTTCCCTTTCAAAGTCCTGTTTCCAGATCGGACTGGCACGTGCACACACACACACACACACACACACACACACACCAGTGGGCTCAGGGATCCCTTAGATACTGTTTCTTACAAGAACAGAAATACACACACACACACACACACACACAGAAATCCATTCCCTCTCTTCACCCCAATCTCCCTCCCTCTTTCCAACAGCACACACACTGTCTTTTTTTCCGACGTTTCTTTCGTTCTCTCCTTATTAGTACCTATCCATGTCTCTCTCTCTGTACGTCTTCTGATCTTTCCAGTTTCTTTATCTTTTTATCTGTCCCTCCTGCACACACACACACACACACACACACACACACACACACAGACACACACACACACTCCTCCTCCTCCCACTTTGCCTGCTCTACTGTCCAAAGAAAGATGAGCTCAGCTCTGCAGCCTTGGCTCTCATCCTTCCCCTCAATTCATTAATGAAATCTGCCTTTACCTCTGAACGATGAAGCCAACACACACACAAACACACACACTCACAAACAGATACAAACACATGCACAAGCACACACACACACACACACACACACACACACAGGCCCACTTTGAGCATACACCCTGGTCCATTCACACACAAACGACACACACATAAATACATGCTTTGCACAGAAACAAGTGATTAACATTGCATACTTTGGGTGTCTGATGGTGTTGACATGGAAAAGATACAAATAGGCCCTGCTGGAATGTCCTGCAGTCGAGGGATATTCTCTCTCTCTCTCTCTCTCTCTCTCTCTCTCACACTTTTTTCTTCTATCGTTCTGCAATCTGTTTCTTTCCCCTCTTACTCTGTTTCTTTCTCTTCCTTTCCTGCTCCCTTGTTCTCCAATCTGCCTTTCTCTCCCCCCTCCTGCTCCCTCCTTCGCCAATCTGTCTCTCTCTCTCTCTCTCTCTCCCATCTCCCCATCAGTATTCACGGTCAGTGCTCAATGCCCCAGCCAGCATTTCCACTTCAAAGCGGAACAGTGGCGTTCACACACGGCCCAAAAATAAAAGCCCGAGCACCGCGGGTGGGATACCATAAGTCTCCTGTTAAGACACATCCTGGCAAATGCCTCCTAAGTAGCAGCTCAAACCTTTCCAATGATCTAAGAGTGTGAAAGGGACTATATGTATATTAAAACACACACACACACACAAACCCTCACACACTCTATAAAGTCAAACAAAAAGGGACACGCAAACACACTTAAATACGTACACACAAAGACAAATGCCTCTGGGCTCACACACAGACACACACACACACACACACACACACACGCAAGCAGAGTCACAAGTATATATGGACATAACCTTTTACGGTGTCATATCAAGTGAGTTGTTGGACTGGACTGGAATCTTTGAGGAACATGAAAAGGTTCTCCATCAGGCCCGTAAAGGACTAAAGGTTTTACTGTTCCCCTGCAGGTGACAGCTGATTCCGGATTTGGTCAAGCGCCGGATGGGCACAGACAAAAAACCCCCACACTGTCAGAGTCAGAGCTGTTCTACAATACACTGCCAGTTAGGGTTACACAGCATAGTGCTGGTCTATTATGATCATCCAGCATAGTCCTTGACTCTATTACAATATGGTCACACAGCATAGTGCTGGACTCTACCACAATATGGTTATATATTATAGTCCTCGACTCACTGTACAATATGGCCATTCAGCACAGTTTGACTCTATGACATTATAGTTATACAGAATAGCTTGACTCTAAGACAAAATGGTTAAATGGTATAGTTTGACTAACAATAGGGTTCTAACACTGTGCTCAACCCCATAACAATACGCTTATACATAGTGTTAACTCCATAACATTACGCTTATTACATAGTGCTCAACCCCATAACAATACGCTTATTACATAGTGCTCAACCCCATAACAATACGCTTATTACATAGTGCTCAACCCCACAACAATACGCTTATTACATAGTGCTCAACCCCATAACAATACGCTTATTACATAGTGCTTAACCCCATAACAATACGCTTATTACATAGTGCTTGACTCCATAACAATACGCTTATACAGCAAAGTGTGACTGCATAACAACATGTTTATAAAGCACATTTGATATCTATTTCTAGGAAAAGCCTGGGGTCAATCAAAACAAAGAGCTGTTGTTTAAGGCCACCTGAGTGTCAGTAGGAAGAAGGATGAGAAAATTTGGTACAACTGGCAGCTAAACTGAACTTACAAACTGGTAGCTAAACTGAACTCACAAACTGGCAGCTAAACTGAATTGGCAAACTGGCAGCTAAACTGAATTCACAAACTGCAGCTAAACTGAATTCACAAACTGGCAGCTAAACTGAATTGGCAAACTGGCAGCTAAACTGAATTCACAAACTAGCAGCTAAACTGAATTGGCAAACTGGCAGCTAAACTGAATTCACAAACTGGCAGCTAATACTAATGCTGTAACAAATTCTCTCATTCTTCTTCCTACCGACAGCCCTCAGTGACCTCCAACAGCAGCGCTATGGGTTGATTTACCCTGGACTGAACTTTTCTTTTAACAATATGGTCCCACAGCTTAGTGCATAGGTTTCCATCTGTAGTGTTTGACTGTGATGTTGAGGCTGTCCTACAGCTACTTAATAAAGCCACCATCTCTGTGGAGGATCTCCTGAGTACTCCAGCTCTTTACTGCATCGCGTCTCGGTGTAGCATCATTGGGCGACAGCACAGGCACACGGGCCAATCAGCCTGGAGAAGTCCTTCCTGGGAATGGGAAGACTGCTAGCTCATTCCTTAGGGGGCAGGCTAGGTTTACATGTGGGTTTTACCTGACTGCCAGTGCACTCTGCTAGCTGGCCTTGCGCTGTATTTATTTTTAACTTCAGCCCTTGATTCATCTCAGATGTGTTAGTAGAGGATGAGATTACTGGCTCTTCTCTAATGGCCTGGGATGTCTGGACTCTCTCCCTCTCTCACTCACTCCTACCCTTTTCATTCTCTCCTTCGGCATTGCTCTCTCTCTCTCTCTCCCTCCTACCTCTTCTCTCCCCACTCACTCTCTCTCCTGCCCTATCTCCTAATTTTTTCTCTCTCTTTCTTTCTCATGCCCTCTCTCTCTCTCTTCCTCTCTCTTTCTCATGGTGGGAGTGATAGAACGCAGAGCTGAAGAGCAGACAAACCAAACTGCCCTGCTCAACTCTGGGCTGCTCTGGTCTGTGTGTCACACTTGTTGACTCTTGCCGTATGCATTACACCGCCACAGACATCTGCTCGTGAGGAGACTTACCATGCATCTACCTCTCGCTTGCTCAGACACAAAGCATGAGTGTGTGTGTGTGTGTGTGTGTGTGTGTGTGTGTGTGTACACATTACCATAACATACTAACACACACACACACACACACACACGTTCCCTGACACTTTCAGAAATACCCACAAAACACCACACATAACCCTCTACATGGACTCACATAGACAGAGACACACACACACACACAATCACACACACACACACACATAAAATCCCACCACACAGAGACACTGGCCCAGTGACTGCACA
>PYXC01001173.1:530000-540000 GCA_015244755.2 Tenualosa ilisha | reverse complement strand
CCTCCTGCTCTTATCCCCTCTGTACCTCCTTCCCTCTTTCTCCCCTTGCTCTCTCTCTCTCTCTCTCTCTCTCTCTCTCTCTCTCCCCCTCTCTCTGTTTATCCAGGGCTGGCGGTGGCAGGGCCCCCTGTTGTCAGGCAGAGTGGAGTGGGATGAGATGGGCTGGGCTGGGCTGGGTTGGATGGGTGGGCTTGCTGCTGCTGCTGCTGCTGCTGCTGAAGCCCCAGTGAGGGGGGCTGGCTGAGGAGCAGGGTGGGACAATGAGCCAAGGACAGAGAGAGGACACAGGGGGAGGGGGAGGAGGAGGAGGAGGAAGAGGAGGAGGAGGACAACGAGAGGGGCTGAGAACGATGCAGTGGCCACTTCAGGGAACACACACACAGTGGAGAGGTCAGCCTAGAGAGATGCAAGCTATCACACACACACACACACACACACACACATGCACACACACACACACACACACACACACACACACACACACACACAAACACACATATACAGTACATTTGTGCACACATTTGTGCACACATCAATGTCACATACACACAAACACACAGAGCCATACTTTTGCTTGCCGCATGCATCTTCCTATCACAGCTGACAATGTGCCCTTACACTGCAGACAGTGAAAAGGTATTGTTTACATATGACCCACATGTGTGTGTGTGTGTGTGTGTGTGTGTGTGTGTGTGTTTATGAATGTGTGCCTAGGGATGATGAGATCTGTTTCCTATGCAAACAACAGAGGATTTCCTAGACCTTCCTTCTAGAGTGGCATGGAGCGTGACCCCTCCGCCAGACACTCAGATCACCCCAGCTTCACCCCCGGACATGGGGATCGTGTGCACCAACATGTCCTTGGCAGTCCTGGCCTCACCCTTCAGGGGAATGAGTTATAAAAAGAGCATAGAAGCCTCCATCAATGGCTTGACAAAACACACACACACACACACACACACACACACACACACACACACACACACACAAACACACAGTTATACACACTCCAGTTAGGATGTCAGAGACATTGCTTCAAAGTACGGTGGATCTCCGACAGTTGCCTGGCGCGGCATCGATCTCCGTCACTCTCCACCGCCCTCGCTCCAAATGTCGCGGTGCCAGCCGCGCATGGCAAGCACCTTACGTCAGAGGGAAGTGCAGGAAACAGGCGCCGCTCGGCGGACGGCTGTTTTGTTTTCCATCCTCCCTGCCTCCCTCCCCTCCCTCTCTCTCTCTCTCTCTCTCTTTTTTCCCTCTCTTACTCCTTCTCTTCTGTTTTCCAGTGGCAGACAGCTGTGTGCGGCCTCTGCTCCTCTGGGCGTGGGCTCGGCACTCATCGTTATGATGTCACCCTCCCCACTCGAGGGCCTCCGTGTCCACCGGAGGCCTGACGCATGACGCCAACGCTAACATTCACACATCCCGTCGGACGAGCCAACTTCACCTTGGCACGGCTGATGCTGATCGCATTAGGAGGAGGCAAAATAGTAAGCATGGCACCAACCCACCCAGCCCCACTGCACCCACTCCCACAGCTCTTATCTGCCCCAGGAGTATTTACTGACTGAGAACAGAGGATAGAGGAGGGGGGGGGAGCAAAAGCAATGTATGCTTTTCTTTGCAATGAATAACACAAATGAGTGGAGATGCTGTTCCGCCTGACTAGCTCCTGTGTGGCCCGGAGACTTCCGTCTGCCGCCTGACACGTGAGCATCCGGCTAAGATCATTTAGCTAATATTCCCTCTGACAAATAAACAATCAGCACTAAAATGCAATAAAACAATATTAGTGCACCTATGCTATGCTATGCTATGCTATGCTATGCTACGCTACGCTGCATCAGGCCAAGGATTTTCTATCCCGACAGACACTTCATTTAAGCTGAGGCCATCACTTTACTCCAAACAGTTAATCAGGTTCATGACAACTCACTTGTGGAGGAGGAAAACAAGAGGAGCGGCGGAAATGGGAGAAATTTAACAACGCTGACACCAATGCTCCTGCAGGTTCCTGAGCACTTCATTGCAATTACAGCACATTATTGATATTAATCAGGGGTTCATCGCTGTAAATGTAACTGGGACTCGAGGCTGCCTCGTTAATCAAACGAATAAAGATTAATGAATCTTCCCTAACGCACCAGGAGGAGATTGGGAGGGAGGGACGGTGAGTGGGTGGGGGGGGTGGGTGGACGGTTGGGGGCAGGGGGGTGCACTTCTGCAGGGAGCCCACATTGACCACTAATGGCCTGTGGGAGACGGGAGGCAATGGCACTGGACGACAGCAGCAGGAGCCCCGGCTATCCTTGTCTTTGTTAATGAAATCTGCTGGGGCAGGTGGACGTGCCTGCGGCTCTTTCTTTCTCTCTCTCTCCCTGCGGTTCATTTATCTCTGCCAGTGACTGACGAGGGCCAGGGTTGATGAGATTGGTCAGAGTGGAGAGAGCGGCTGTGGAGACACCACAGGGTCGGCCAGGAGGGGATGTGAATGCTAGTTAAGACCATACAAAGCATCAACACACTACCATGCTCCCTTCCAGTAAAAAAGAAAAATCATATCTCCACAACTCAGGAGTTCCCACTGCCCACAGACCATCAGAAACTGAGGCGAGAGCCTCAGGGCACAGAAAGAAAAAATAGAATGGTAATTCCAATGATGACCACTAAATTTACTGGAGTAAGGCATTTATTCATACAGCTAATCAAACCCCTCCTGACAAAATTAATTTAGCAAAGTGTTCACTTCTACGCTGAGGCCACCTCCCCTGTCTCATATCCCCTTACCTGAAGCCCTGCTACTGCCTAAACACAACTCAGTAATTAGTAGTTAAAACTCTTCGAGTATCATACTTGCACATAGAGGTGAAGAGAACAGCCATCTTGAGAGAACAACTCCAGATAAACTGCCGCTGAGGTGGAAAACTCTCCCAAAAGTGGCAGAGCAAATGAATAGGCTACTGTAATCATGACGTCCGGTGATGCCTCGGGTCCCGGAGGACGAGAACGATTGGCCAGGAGTGAGGTGGCAGAGGAAAACAGCTCCGTTCAATTACACCGGAAAGCACTCTCCATGACAAGCACTTCCAGCTCAGAGTCTTCTTAAGACAATTACCGCTGTCTGCCTCGCGGGCTACTCTTTACTAATTGCTTCGCTCTGTGCTAAGCTGATGGCTAACAGGCATCGTATTGCAGCACAGTGCCGGCGACCGTTGGGTCAAAATGCCGCCGTTTTTTTTATTAACAGTGACAGACAAAGAGTGTCTGAGAGAGAGAAGGTCTGATTTGGCTCTGTGGGGTGGACAGACATTGATCAGCGTCTTGATCGGCTGTCTGAGGTTGTTCCTGTTTGCGCTTGGTGACAGAGCCTGACTGACAGAGCCAAGAATTTTCTGTCTTTTATGCACAATGTACAAGCCAGATGAAGTGAAGCCTGATGGGAAGCTTCTCTTCAAGATAAAATTGCACATGTATACAAAGCACAGCTCCAATTATTTAGGAAGAGGTTAATATAGGAGGTCTCATTCATTTTCTTGATTTATTAAGCTTTTAGGCTCCTTCTGTGTGTCATTAGAACAGCGCATGTCTGTGTGTGTGTGTGTGTACATTCACACATGAAACCATATAAGCATGTTGTTGTGTATGTGCATGCGTATGTGTGTGTGTGTTTGCCCACTATGTGTGTCTATGTGTGTGACCTGACTGTGGCCCTCCCCATTTTCCATTTGCGTAAGTGTGGTGAATGTGTGTGTGTGTGTGTGTATATGTGTGTTTGGAGGGGGGGGGGGGTGGTCTGTGTATTTGTGTGTGTATATGACTGCGTGTCAGTAAAAGTGTGTGTTTTGTCTCTGTCAGCAGAGATGCTCTGTGAGGAATCAGTGTGTTGAATATTCATTCAGACTCCGGGGCAGGCGGCACCATGGAGTAGTGAAACTCTGGAAAGAGCTGAGTCATCAGTAACTTGGACACACACTCACACACACGTGCACAAGAAAACACACAGACACTCACACATACACACACACACACACACACACACACAAATGCCCAGAAAACCCAGATTATAGAGAGCCAGAAGTATCCATCACAGGTCAAACTTCACCTATCTTTCCCTCTCTCCTTCCCACTCTCTCTCTCTCTCTCCTCCTCTCTTCCTTTCTCACTCCCTTCATCTCTTTCCACTCTTTTTCCAGCCTCACTCTTTTTTAAAGTAGGTCTAGCTGACATGAGGAACAGTTGGCTTCAGAGAGAGGATTAAAGCCATCAGAGAGATGGAGGTGCAGTGTTGCTACTGCCACTGCTGCTGGCTGAGACTGAACAGAGCCAGACGGAGCGCCTTCCCATCCTCCACCCACCAATTCACCCCCCACGCCCCCTCATGCACACACCTCACGCCCCCAACACAACTTCACACGTATCCGGGGGGGTCCCCTCCCTCCGGAGTCAGAGCAAAGCCTGTAGCAATAGCTACCTTTCAGATACCATTGACCCCAAACAGAGAGAGAGAGAAAGAGAGAGAAACAGAAACAGAGATCTGACCCAGGTCCTAGCTGTCCCCTATGGAACATTAAGCTGGTGACTGCTACATACAGACATACTGTGCGGTCACCTTCTCTCAGCTGTCTGCAGGCACCTGGATTTCGAACCTTGCTATTCCCAGCATCTCGCTTGACCACTTTAAGCCTGGCACTCCTGAAGTCCCTCACACTGGACATGAAAGACTTGTTCTGCTCTGTCTTGACCCCAGGCAGGGCATCACACTATCCCCCTTGACAGCTGCCAATCACTGTTGCCTCGCTGACTGATTGTGAGTGAGCAGTGGGGTGAGGGATGGGGGGATCATGTGTGTATTCTTGGCAAGCCCACGTTAGCTTGTTTAAAGGACACAAATCAAACACACATTAAACCGTCTGCCACACTTACGGGGAGTGTAACTGAGCTTACAGCTTGCTTTGCTCTTTTTTCCTTATGTGTGTTTTGGCCGAGTTCCTGTCATCAATTGCGCGCTGGTGCTGAGCAGTACCAAACGGCCATAAAACCACAACATCAAGCGGCTCTTAAGAGGATCAGGGAAAGCCATGGCCATAGGCTAAGCAGAGCTGCCTTACAGAGTCAGTTCAAGTTCCCTCTCCACCGAGGTCCATGTGTCTAGTGTCTCTGTAACGGCGCTCAAGAGCTCCTAGTCTTAGTTCCTCATCCTCATGGAGGATTTCAGATGACCTCTATTGTGCTTGTTTCTCTCTTTCTCTGTGCCTCTGTTCTTGGCTACAAAAATGCTATAAGCTAAGCTAATTAGGGATGACTGTTGTTTTCAGTAACTAAATATATCTTTTAAGGGTTTGCCAGGGTGAATTTTTTTTACAGCAGCCTCCCACTTGTTCTTTCCCATCTACAGCATACATACCCATCTGCATTTCGTCTCTCACAATGCAATGTGACAGCAGAAAATTATGTGTAACTCCCCAACTCACTCCAAATAAGGGATGGCAAAACTCAATGTTTTAATCTCCCAATGTAATTTTTCTGCTATTGCTAGAGAGGCATCATTTATGTCCTTTACTGTTTAGCGACACCATAACAAGCCATAATTAATTGTTTTCAGGAATTCATTTCTGAACAATTGGCACTGAAAACAAACACAAACAACACTCTCACACAGAGAGGATCCAGTGGAGTTTAGTGCAGTACATAATGGCCCTTCAGGTACACAGAACAGCAACACACAAACAGCATGAATTAAACCATAATTGAGCAGTAGACCTATCATATATTAGCCTCTGTGTACATCAGTCGGGAAACAAAACAACTGCACTGACATCAACACACACACACACACACTATTCCAAAAAGAGATGACAGTCGGTCATGGTTAGGGTCTTTTTTGCACAGATAACATTTGTGGTTTCAGCAATGGCCTGTCTACCTTGACGCGGATAATTGTGTTTGCTGATAGCTTTTGTGCTTCAGCCCGAAGCTGCCGGCACTCATAAAGTCTGATAGTGTTTACAGATGGTGGTCACACAAGGAGCAGAGAGTGCCCAGAGCGGCCAGAGTGCACTGTTCTTAAAGAGGCCATCTTTGCTCATCTTTGGGGCTTTTAACGGATGCTGAGCAAACACACACTTCCTCTGGCACACAGGCGCGCACACACATACAGACACACACATACACACGTGTGCCTGTGTGTACAAGCAGGCCAACCGTTAAACGGCCCCTAGGTTTCGGTGCACTGCGCCAATCGTAATGAGAGTGAGTGTGTATATGTTTGAGTGAGCGTCTATGTGTGAGCACATTTGTGCGTGTGTGTGTGTGTGTGTGTACATGTGTGCTTGTGAGGCCCACAAGTCTGTCCAGGAGGGTTACCTCAAGGGAAGTCTAACACACTAGCCTTCCACCTAATTCATTATTTAAAGTCATGCTCTCTCTTCCTCTCCCTCCTTCCATCTCTCTCTCTCTCGTTCTTTGTGCTTGTCTGCCCTTCCACTACTCGACTTCTTTCTGTCTGTCACCTATCACAGGTTTGGACCTGTCCTAATGAGACTCGCTAGACAGAGGGTGACAGACAGTAGCAGAACATATCATACTGAGAAACATGTAGAAGTGGAAAAATGAGAAAAGACTACAGAGAGAGAGAGAGAGAGAGAGAAGGACCCAGTGGGTGGCCTTCCAGTTGAGGGTTCCGGATCAGGGAGAGGAAATGGATTAAACTCAGCATCGCCTCCACGTGTGCGGCGCTGCCATTCGCTGCTGCCAAATCCCGGCCCTAAAGCACACCATCCGCACGATCCGGCCCCTGCCAAGTACGATCCCTAAAGCAAACTAGTGGTAACAAACTGGCAACTCTGTGAGCTGCAAAGCAAACCGGTGCCACAGCGCACTTCTTGGCAGAGTGCGAACCCCAAAAAAGCCAGCCAGAATTCACTTGTTATCCAGTGCAAGGCCCCCCTCGTCTCAAACTTTAGCCCAGTGACTTCACTGCTAGACTGCGGGACCTGGAGGCTAGAGGCCCACTCGGGACCAAAGTACACAGGTGAGGGGTCCAGGCCCCGTCGCGCTCGGGTATAAACAGGGGAAGCAGCTGTGAGGCTCTGCGGTTCACAACAACAGGAGTTCCTGGAACGTTCAGCCATGTTTGTGGTTCTGAAGGGATGCTTTGAATACACTGTGCACACACACACACACACGCACACCCACCCACACACACACACACATATACAAGCAGACACACACAAACTCCCTCGCTCTCTGTGTCTTAATTTGTATTCTGCATAATTCCAATCTATATATTCTATACAAAATCCATCTTCAACCTCTCTTTCACTTGGCCTCCCTGGTTCCTTCTTTCTGACACACACACACACTTAAATACACTCACACACACCTACATCCACACACATGGACACACAAACACACTCGGATTCCTTATCATCGCTTCCTGCATTACACTCAGTGTCTCAGCTCCAAAAGCTCCAGTGTGGCTCTAAGGCGGTTGTGTTCCCACTAGCTCCCTGTGTAGTAACCATCAGGGCGCAACAGCAAATCACACATTAGCAGATTTAGAAACCGTGTGTGTATGTGTGTGTGTGTGTGTGTGTGTGTGTGTTCATAAGATGTGTATTCATCTTGTGCGTTCATAAGACAGAGAGTGAGAGAGAGACTGTGTGGAACATAGTGATGTGGTGCAGCATTTCCATGTGTCTGTAACTGGAAGCTTATTGAGTGGGTCTACATAAAAATGACATGTCATGTTATAATTATGTTATAAACTTGACATGACACATATCATAAACATTAATGTCATCTCATTGATGTTTAAGACTACTGTCATTAAATGTCATTTGTTATTTGAAATGTAGGTTTTGGAATGCAGACATTACAAAAATTAAATGACAATTAATGACAATAGTCATAAACATCATGTTATAAATGTTAAACATGTGTCATGTCATGTTTATAACAAGCTTATGTCACCCTTATGTAGACCCCTTCAAATAAAGTGTTACCGGGATGACTGTCATTTTTTATTTGCTGCCGATCAGCATGCTCCAATTCTTAAGACAAAATCCCTGTGAGAGAGTGAATGAGGTTTTAAGAAATTAATGAAATAGTTCAGCTGATAGTTAATTAATGGCTTGAGACATGCCACATTAATTTAATTTCAATGAAATCGACATATATGTCATCTCCGTGTAGACCCTCTAAAATAAGACTGCCGCTACACCTCAGCTGCTAGCGACAAAAACAGCGCACACTAAAAACACTAAAGCTGGGTTCTTAGCTCTTGCATCACAAATCCAGCAGAGGCTAACCACAGTTAGCTCTACTGATCAAAAATCACAAGTTTTCTCACAACAATCATACAGTTCACTTAAAGAAGAAATTTGATGTGAATCGATCAATAGTACTGTTGTGTGATGTTGCTGAGAGCTGTCTGCATGTATAATGAGAGAATCTGGTGCAGCATAGACCGAATTCGAGAAACAGCAGCTAGCACTAACTGATGGGGGCATTGCGGCAACATCAAACAACAAGACCATTGACTGATTCACACCAGATTTCTCCTTCAAGGTAACATTCTAACTAGAGAAATGTTTGATAGCCAAAATCTGTTCCGTAACATAAATTCTTTTGCTGTATGAGGTTGAATGAAAATCAGAGAGGAGTGAGAAAGAGTTAGCTGTAATCATAGAAAGCCTGCCGAGGTAGAGTCCCTTGCTTGTATGGGTGGAATCTCTCTCTCGCACGCACGCATGCACACTCACACACACACGCACGCACACACATACACATACGTGCACGCACACACGCATGCACACAAACACACGGATGTGTGTTTTAATATTTTGGCAGTAACCATATCATAAAAAAAAAACTTTTCCCTATTTCACTCACACTGGTCTTGAAAATACTCCATTAATTTTCCCATCAGGATTTTTTTCTTGGCAACTAAAAACTGTTGAAACATGAACACTAAAACTACAAGCTCACGGTTGACTTCCTCACTCTATTTCTGGGATTCTTAAGTATTGTTACATTCCATCTATGAAATGATTAGACTGGAATATAGATTTTTACACTGATGCAGATTGTTAATTAACTGTGAAAACGAAGCTTAAAAACCAATGACTGTGACCTTTCTGTGACTGTGTACAAGAGATTTCACCACAGGCAATGTTTTTGGTACATTCTAGCTGTTGTTTGTGCACCAGGCTGTCAATGGCCCCTTTTAAGCATAACCATAACATTTCGAGCCTTTGTAGCCTTGTTGTTGGTGTCCTCTCTCTGCTCCGCTTCGAATGCCATTCCCCGGGCTCTTCGCTTCTCCGTTCAGTGGGCCACGGGTCAGGTCAGCCTGGTCTAAGTTTTCCTGGCACCGGCATGGTCTTCTCGTCTAGTGATGACAGTCTGGTCCAGCCAAGGCTCATACATAAAAACTGTCGACATCTGTTTAGAAACGCCAGGAAGACTGCGTGACTTCTTGATGTTTCTTTTTTTCATTGGGATCAGAGGAACTGGTTGTACAGAACTGTTTGTGATGTGGTGTGAATTTGGGCTTGTATTCACCCAAATATATATATGTGTTATCATGGGTGTTTAATTTTTACTTTGGACTTGAAGAGATCCTATCACACATTTGCTTTTTAAGGGAATGTTTATCTCCCATACACATACACACAAATAATAAAAAAAAACCAAACAAACAAACACAAAAACATTTCAAGGCAGTGGCACAGCAGGGGATTGTGTGTGTGTGTGTGTGTGTGTGTGTGTGTGTGTGTGTGTGTGTGTGTGCACATAGGAGATTGCTTTCTCTGGTGTCTGATAATAACCTTGTGTTCCATCAGAGGCCTATTTGCTGTTTATCGCACTTCTGTGCTCAGCATGATATTCTCAACCCTGGACCTGAAATCAACACCCACACACTCATGACACCACACACACACACACACACACACACACACACACACACACACACACATACACACACAATGCACTCACA
>PYXC01001173.1:522500-525000 GCA_015244755.2 Tenualosa ilisha | reverse complement strand
CACAGTCGCTCTGGTGAGCCAGACCTCCGCCGTGCCACTTCCTGTCCCCGCACAGGGATTACCCACAGTGCACTGCCACGAACATGACTCATGGTGGATTAGGAGATTACCACCTGTCTATGACTCGGCATGTGTGCTCTTACAAACACATACACACGCGCGCACACATACACACACGTAGTCTGGAACTAGGTGTGCTAAGCTCCATCAAGAGAGCTGCAGGCATCAGATGGAGAGAGAGAGAGAGAGAAAGAGAGAGAGAAAGAGAGAGAGAGAGAGAGAGACTATTTTCTGTAGGGGGCTATTTCATTTTTTTTCAACAAATGAGAAAAACAATAATTAGGGAAATGTTCACATCATTTGTTTTCTAAAAGTTAAGACAAGGAGGACTAACCATGAACCTATGAGCCAAGGACAAACTTTATGATCATTTTCTTTTCTTTTTCATCTAGATTAAACTATGAATCACTGCATTTCCATGAACTGTGGCAAGGTGTGTCATGGTGCCAGTTTCAGACTTGAGATCACACAAATGTGTAAATCCTGAGCTCAGAAACTGTCTCTAGGCAGTCTTAAAAGGCTGGATCTACCAAGTAAGTCAGAGAGTGAGAGTATCTTCAGACTGCTGCCTGACAGTTACTGCACAACACTGATGCATTAGTGTGGTTCAACATACTGTAAGTCTGTAGGTACAAAATACAAAATGACATGCATATTTGTATGCTACTGATGGGATCTGGTGTTGGGGGCAGTTGAATGGCTTCTGACCACAAGAGGCCAGACACAAAATGGCTGAAATAAGAGGCCAAAAGAGGATGAAAGAGTAGGAGCCCATTAAATATGGGTCAGCTGAACCCTCTCGGCTCTGTCTTTTTTCACTGCTTCTCTATTATGGTCGTTGACCTGAAGTCTAGCTTTGATTTTGCTCCTTGTGTGCTTTTGCTGTTAGCGATTTTTCTATTTGTCTCGCCCGTCTTCTTATTTTTCCTCCTGGTCTGAGTATGAGTTTGAGACATCGTCCAACGATGTCTGTTGTCTGTTGTGTGTCTCTCCAAAAGTCTACCTGTCCATCTGCTGCCTGTTGTTTTGTCTGTCTGTCATGAACACACTGAAATGACACAGACCACTGAACCGCCGGCAAGGGATGCGCCTGTTCCAGTAAGAGGAAGACGTTTTTTTTGTTTTTTCTCAGAGGGCTCAGTTCCAAATGTGACAAAACATTCCAGATATGCTTATTGTGTGTGTGTGTGTGTGTGTGTGTGTGTGTGTGTGTGTGTGTGTGTGTGTGTGTGTGTGTGTGTGTGTGTGTGTGTGTGTGCAACCATGTTAGGTGCTTCACCTAATGTTCCATGGGTAGGGAAATGACTAATTCATGGCTGGCTGTTTGCCACAAAATGAATGCACCAATGAGATCAGATACATCCAGGTCACATCCAATCACCAGTCAGACACCACAAGCCTCTCACCAATTAAAATTCAGAATTTGGATTCTGCCATTTGAACCAGACAGGAGGTCCTGAGTAAGCCATGGCAGAGAGGGTTGACAGGGCAGTATTTTCATGCGTGTGTAAATTCCTTCCGGAAGATTGTAATTTTGCCACAGACTATGAATAAGTGGAAATGACAGGTATATGGTGGCCAACTTTTTTACCATTGACAAACCGACAGAACAGGTCTTAGAGAAGAAGAAAAGGAGAAAATAAGCAAAAGGAGAAGGAGAAAATAAGCAAAACAATAAAAGATGATTTAGGATGTCTGCCTACAGTAAATAACTGACTTTTATAGTGACATTTTCACAACTTAATATTTGCTAAAAGCACATTTGCCAGTCAGTTTTGATCATTCTGCTAGTGAAATCATAGCCTAGGCTCTAACTGGCTTGCTACTTTAAGGAGTCATGTATGCAGTCATGTAAATGTCTCCCACAACCCCCATCTCTTAGTAAATCAAGCATCTATGATCAATAAGTTTATTTATGAGATACTTGTGATGATTAATGATTCTTCAACAACAACGACAACTAACATTTTCAGTATATATTTACATGTATGCATTTAGCAGATGCTTTTATCCAAAGTGACTTACAAAAGCCACTTACATATATGCACTCACACACTCAAATACACTCAGACACACATAGGCACAGACACACACACACACAAACACACATACACACACACACTACATATATGCATATACATATATGCACTCACACACTCAAATACACTCAGACACACATAGGCACAGACACACACACATACACACACACACACACAAACACACATACACACACACACTACATATATGCATATACATATATGCACTCACACACTCAAATACACTCAGACACACATAGGCAGACACACACACACACACACACATACACACACACACGCACACACATACAAAACGCAGTGTTCTCCATCTAATGACGATAAATACCACAGAGCAATGCACAGGGGCTGGACCAAAAAAAATATAATCTAACAGTAAGCGCATT
>PYXC01001173.1:477500-517500 GCA_015244755.2 Tenualosa ilisha | reverse complement strand
AGGGCCGAGCCAAGCCGGGCCTCCCCAGCATCAGTCCGTCATTTTCATTAAACGAGTGTTATTAAAACCCACTTAACGGCACTCGCTGCTCCATGCTATGGAAACTATGTGACAGGCCTTCAGGGCCCGGAAAGTTTGAAGTTCCACATCTGTTTTGAATCTGTTTAAAACACAGGGGCTCTCATTCGCTCAGTCACTTCACTCGTCTTACACGCAGTTTGGATTGAACTCCTAGTGATGCGCAGCGGGTTATTATATTTTTTTTTACTCTACTCTGCTCCAGTGTTTGACCAGGCCTGACTGAGATGAAGAGAAAATGGAAACACTAGACAGCTTTGAAGCTCTTAAAAAGCAGAATGCACACACACACACAGACACACACACACAGGAGCACATCCTTTCACGACCGTCCATAACAACCTGTAATAACTCACACACACAAAACAGCCGAATAAGCAAGCTGATCAATGACTGCTCTGTGGCTCTCATTTACAACAGCGCAAATAAATCCTTGTACTGTTTTTTTAATGTTTTTTAGGGCAACCATAGTAACCCAGTATAAAGTACACAGAAGGTCTCACTGAGACAAAGCCTACAACAGCACGTAGTTGATAGCACAGCTGATATTGTTTTAATAAGCATTCCTCTTTTTTTCGTTTTTGTTGGGGGGGTGGGGGGGGTACAAAAAAGAAAAACAAACACAAAGCAGAAGAGTATGATGCATTACCAGTGATCATGCCTCAACTTCACCGGAACACACTGGAAGTACGCGCTTCAATTAAGGACACCCAAAATAACCAATTATGCAGCGCGGAGATATTTCGAAGTCTCGCACACTTAATGCAACGCAAATTAAACGTGGTCATGCTCCTTAAATTGATTAAACTTCCAGGCTGAGCACAGCAGAAGCTACATGAAAGACAGCTTAGAAGGAGCACAGGACGGCAAATAGGAAGGGGAAGAAAAGAGAACAAACAGTGGGAAGATAAAATAACAGGCTACAAAAATAAAAACTTGTTGACATCTCCTCCTGCGGCCATCTGTGGCATCGTGATGTTGTTGCAACGTCAGAGTAATGACATTAAACATTAAAATGGAATAACAACATGCATCCACAACCAAAGCAATAAGCAGCATCAGAATACATACAATTCAACGAAACACATGCTTTTGAAACAATTTGAGCAACGCATCACTATTGCATCATTGAACATAGGCAATATCCAGAAATAAATACATTTCTCTGTGTTGATGTCTCAAATATTTAAGTTAAGCCCACTACTGATGCAATATCGGTGCAGAGCGATGCAAGCTAAATCTGGACAGGGGTTCGAAAAACTACAGATGGAAAAAAATATACAAAATATGGGAGAGAAAAACTTACAAGATCTCATCGTTCTGGAACTCCAGGATGCCGTGGCTGTCCTCAAAGTCCTCGCCACCTCCACGCGCTGATCCCTCAATGGTCTTATAGGGCAGGGTGACCACTCCACGCGCCCCTGACGTGCGCAGGACCTTCACCTCCATGACGCCCACACTCTCACTCACATGCATCACCGGTTCCTCGAAGGTGAAGATGCCAGCATGGTCGTCATCGAAGATGGTGACGGTAGCGGAGGAGGGCGCACCAAGGCAGGCGATGGCCTCCGCGTGGTGGTTGGCCGCAGCCGTCGGGGAGGCAGACTCGTCAGCAGGCTCACCACTGCCAGGCTCGGCACCCTCGGGCAGCACACGCACGTTGCTCAGGTGGATGAGGAAATTCTCATCCTCCTCAAAGATATCGTCATCGATGATACCCACGCGGATCTCCTTGGATGTCTCGCCAGGCTTGAACACCACCGTACCCTCGGTGAACTCGTAGTCAGAGCCGGCGTTGGCTGTCCCATCCTCTGTGCGGAACTCCACTGACACCGTCTGAGTGAGGTCACCGCCACGACGCACCACTGTCACCGCTACCGTGCCACAGTTTTCCAGGCACTGGTAGGAGCCCGGGTCAAAGTAGATCTTGGAGATGGGGTCATTGTCGTTGGCATCGCTGCGCACCTCCTGCATGCTAACAGCCTTGCGGGCCTGGTCGGCCGCATGCTTCTTCAGGATGTTCCCAGCGCCCGTCATCAGCCGCGTGGCCTGGCATCGGTAGAAGGCGCGGCTCTTCTGCTGCTGGCTCAGCACCTGGTAGTTGGCCAGCTCAATCAGCTGCTCCACCTCCTTGTCTGGGTGCTTCTGTTTGAGCTCCTTCAGGATCTTGGCCATGTCCCGCCTGGCCTCTTCCTCATCAAGGTCCTTCTCGTCCAGGTCCAGAGCCAGAGAACCATCCATGAAGTCCACAGCGTGCGAGTTGAGCATCTTTCCGTCCATCTCTATGTCCACCTTGGAGGGCAGTGGCCGGTCACCCTCCGTCTCGATGATCATGCCACGGTGTTTGCCGGCACGGTAGCGTTTGTAGACGTATTTGTAGAAGAGCAGGCGCCGGTCGGCAATCCAGGCGAAAACCACACAGATGGGGAAGAAGAAGAGCGTAAGCAGGCCCTCCCACACCTCGACCACGCTCGGCGAGATGACATCCAAGATCAGGTAGAGCCACAGGTAGGCAAAAATGCTCCAGGAGGCTGTGACGAAGAATACGCGCAGGTGCTTGACCTTACGCGTCTCCCCGTCGGGCACTACCCAGACACAAATCCCGATGATGACAAACATGTTGAAGGCCGCACTGCCCACAATGGTGGAGGGACCCAATTCACCTGCATTAAAACCGTGGCCACAGACTTCAATGACGGACAGCAAGATCTCTGGGGCAGAAGAGCCCAGGGCCATAAGAGTTAGGTTAGAGACGGTCTCGTTCCAAATTCTCACAGTGGTGGTGGTGGTCTCACCATTGGGTTTCTTGATGGTTATCTCCTTCTCCTGAGACGTGATGACTTCAATGGAGGCCATGAAGCGGTCGGCGATGATTGAGACGCCCAGAAACATATAGACCAGTGCCACAAAGTAAACTGTAGCCCGCGCCACTTTGTCACCAAAAGAAGGGTTCGGAGGAAGCCAGACCGGCAAGACGACACCCTTTTGGCATTGAGTGGTGCCGCCACAGGAATTGTTGAGTGGTACAGAGCGCTCTGAACTGTGAACAACATTCTCCGTGGTCACAGACTGGATCTTACAGCAGAAGATGGCAGCAATGACCAAACACCTCAAACTCACAGACATAATGGGAGAGACCTCAGGGCACCTCATTGTTTGGGGATTGATGTTTATGTTTAAAACCTATGGACAGAAGGAGGGGGGACATTGAAAACATAAATCATTGCTTAATTGATTAATTTGTTGTGTATATTCATTTAAAATCAATATAGTGATGGGTATGTTGACAATTCAAATTTAAAATAGGCCTGGAAAAATGAATGACAAACGTAAATCTTTCTGATATTTCTGAGAAATAATAGTGGCTTTTATTATCAGTAGAGCCCAGCACATGTCAACTAAGGATTTCAATTTTATTCGACTCTATTGTAAAAAAAAAAAAAAGGTTTTCCCCAGTTTAGCGCGATGCCTCAGTGAGTTATTGAATGCAGACCACGAGCGGTGGAAGGGGTGGGGCAGGTAAACGTGCGAAGACCCGATGGATGAACAGCCGCTAATACCGGGCGACTGAAAGGCTGATAGGCTATGTACTCGGAGGCGTGGACGCCCGCTCGCTCGCGCGTCGCACACACGCGCACACTCACATATATTCATACGCCGCATCAGCAGCAGGGGTTTTACATCAAATCCAATAAATCATGGTCTTAATAGTCTCGCAATTGAGTGCTGTGCTGCGGCCAGATAGTAACAGGATGAGAAATAATGAAAAGAAAGAAAAAGAATGAACCGTTAATTGCTTTCAACAGAATGGTGCATACTATTTGTAGGACAACCAACGATGTAAACTGTTATAGCTGGTGAAAATGTGCCAACCATTGCAACGCTTAGGTGAGGTGCAGTAATATTAGGCCTCCGGCATTTTTGTTTTACTTCCGAGCTTTCGGAAATCTATTATTTCTTAACTCTAACATTTGTGTTTGACGTTCAATGTGAGTTTAAACTGCTCCGGTAACAATACCGTCTTGTGCGCCATCCCATGCTATTATGAATCATCACTACATAACAATGTTACTCGAGATCATCTTCCCTAGGGTGAAAACAATGCGGCGTTGTCCCTCTACATGTTTGGGACCATGAACGGGGTTCAGTGTTGGCTCCGGGACCCCTGTCTGTACAGTCCAGGAGGGACGCTGCGGCTCAACGCCGGTTGAGCTTCGCCATGACCAGCCGTGATTAACACAACTTACACGTGGAGGAGAATCTTGTAACACGAGGAACAGAGAGTAAAGCGAGCCCTAAACACCGCAACACAAACACAAACGTTAGAGGATATCCCATATCTCACGATGTGCAAACTATGAGGGGATTTGCTGCTAAGGGGCTAAGTGAATCAGTACACCAAAGCGAAAGTCCATATTAACACTCGGGAGCAAGCATCAAGCCCACAGTGTGTGGATCTTGTCCATGCTAAGGCCGCGTGTAGTGCCAAGACAATTCAAAAACTTGCTAATCATTGCAATGAGAATGCACTAAAATGGACTGCACGCGCTGGATACGGAGTAAAAATCGGTTCTTACCTTTTTGCTGGGGTCCGTCTAGATTCCCAGAGAAATCAGCAACAGTGGAGAGAAGGCGCGTGAATGCGTATGGACAGTAGAGTAGCTCGCATTCGCTTTGCTTTTTATACGAGATGAAGGAGAGATAGATATACTCTTGCGAGTACGAAAAAACACTCCCAGATTCCCATACACTCCGTATTTTCCACGACCGGTTAAATGAAGATCAGATAACTGATGCTTTATCAGCGAATCTGCGTTTGGGAGGACGAAAAGGTGCGTGCGAGTTCTTCCTCATTCTTTCCCCTTCTCTCTCGTTCCCTCTCTCCGTCTCAAGCTCAGTGTGGATTTGTGTGCGTGCCGCGCATGTGTGTGTGCATGAGTGAGCGAGTGTGTGCCGCGGAGCTTCGCAATCGGACGGAAGGCTCGGCTGCAGCAGTGAGACAGGGTCTCTCCCAAAACACCCCCCCCCCTTCTCTCTCTCACACACAGACACACAGACACACACACAAGTTCCCTGCGCAACTTCATTCTGGGGCGGGCGTGATTGTGACATGCAATAGCAAAAACACGAACGGGTTTTGTTTGGAAGTCTAAAAAAGTAAGGACCTGTCTATCTATCAACAAATTCTTCGCACCCCCGAAACACACTCACACACACATAAACCTGTCACTAAATGTCATTAGAATACACGCGTCTGGGTGGATATGCATCATGTCAGCGTTTACTAATCCTTGCTATTCCCTCCATTGTGTACACTAAATTCTGTACCTCTGCAGGTAGTAACAGACAACACCATGCTCCCATAATTCGTTCGCCGTAACCGTTATTTTACAAGTCACTGGCATCGGAAATGAATGGAAGCCCACGTTGTGTTGTGGGTTATTGGGAGACGGAGTCTTGGTCGTGTAGCTTCTAGCGAAAATACGCAGGGTAACCGCACGCGGTTGAATGGACAGAGAGCTTTTCCATGTTCGCACGTTGCGCTCTCAGAGTGCGAGCCTGACTGACAGCTTTAAACACCCAGACTTGGGGTAAAGAATCGACAAAACGGTAACGCAGCTTGACGTCTGTCAAAACCGACTGTTATGACACAAGGCAGATAATTTACGTAAGAGGAAATTGTTCATACTTAACGTTTATTCACGGAATCACATCAATGATCACATGAAATTAGTCTACATCAAGCTCACAACTATATGGTAATATAGTTGTGATAGCATTGCATAATTTTAAAGCATTTGTCGGTATTTTTGGTGAAGAAGCATTAATACCTTTAAAACGAAATCGGCCCACATATGGCGCAAAATGGTTACAAACAGTACCAGGATGTAGTACCAATCCAGTAGGTTCCTATTTGGCGTGCGACTTGTTTTTTTTTTTTTTTGGAAAATACCATATTGGAACACAATATTGGAAAAATCTAAATCAACACGACATAATAGTCTACAAATCAAAGTAAGAAATGCACTTGTCAGCAGTATCAGCAGAAAAAACTATTTTCACAATATTTTTCATGGACAATACCATAAAAGGTCTAACTTGCTCACTAGTTTCAAGCTATGGAGAGTTCAGGATAAGTTTTTGAAGAAAGCAAATTTGATTTGAGATGGCTTTCTCCACTCTTCAACATCAACTTGGATTAGTGCACAAGTTTACAGGGACCAGGCCTACAGTGTCAGAGGTCATAAGGGGGGCAGACCTGTCAAATGAAACAATGTAAGCCCTGCTGACTACAACAGGTTTGACCCTTTACCAACCTCAAAAGACCCCTAGCACACACAACAAAATATACAGTACATTGTCACACAGTAAACAGTAGGCCTAGAACAAGGCCTGTGCCCTTAAAATCCAGCCACAAGTCATTTTCCAGCCACAACTAATGGCGTCTCAAGTTTCTTGTTGAAGTGGAAACATTTTCACCCATTTGCTCAGAAGAGTAGCCTATTTGTGAGATCAGTATATCAATATATTTTTGAGGTTATATTTTTAGGATAAGTTTGGGGAAGTGCTATTCGATCTCCAGCATGGCAAAGCAAAAAGAAAGGTCTCATTGCTGGATTCATGTAAACAGGTATGACCACATCTTTTTGCATTCCCACATGCAAAGCCCATTTGTCTTTCACAGACCTCCATGCTGTGGATGTTATGGTGAACCTCTGGATGTTTTTGACCTACTATAGTCTATTTGACTATAGTTTAAACCTAGAAACAATTAAACAGTTGTGGTTGGTCACTGGCTTTTGGTGATTCAGAAATGGGCTGCAGTGACCTCGTAGCAAATGTCAAAGTTGTCAGCGGTGTGTTTGGGTTCCCCAGACTAGAGCAACTAGATGTCCTCGATTTGCCGTGGGCTGTTCATGTTTTTGGTGGTTTGTCACTGATAACAAACAAGAAAACCCACTTTGTCCATGATTTTGAAGTTAAAACAGCACTTATTTTATTATGATACTGATTGCAGAAAAAGGAACATCAAGTTTTTCAGGAAAATTCAGGGAAAGGCCCCCGATTTTCATCTTTGCTCACCTTATTTCACATATGCACTACAAGCATTTCTGTGTTCTGAAATTTGTTCTACAGTTATTACAGTGGCCTAGACAAGGAACATGGAACAAGGCACCTTTTCAAATATACCAATTTTCCACCTCCCCATGAGTTAAACAATAGAGCTTTTACCTTTTTCCAGTTCATCTAGCCATTCTCTGAGTCTGACGGTAGCACTTTTAGCTCCAGCCTAGCATAGATCATTGAATGTGATTAGCGTTAGCACCTTGCCCGTTAGCATCTTGTTCAAAAGTGACTAAGGGTGGTTCTCAATCTGCTTCCTCGGACTTCGGTCCACTGTCCTTCCTCCTTGTACCCCAGAAATCGTTTGTGGCTCAGTGTCATCGAGGATGTCTCATTTATTTAATGAGTACAAGAAGGAGAGAGGAACAAGGACGGAGGTGAGATGAGAAAGATCCATCAAGCGAGGAGGCATAGGTGTTTCACAGAGAGATCATGGAAGCGTGTTCAGCAGAAATGCATGATCATTGGCTTAATTCAAGAGTCAAAAAAGTGAAAATCCCCTCTCATTCTGTCACATCAGTGTCCAAAAAAAAATGAGTTTGCGATTTGCGAGAAGCAAGTTCAAAAAACTGTTTGGAGCAAGAGAAAATCACATTATATAATAAACCACAATGCCAGCTTTAACAAGAAAGCTGATTATTTAGTCAACAGGTTACAACTGAGTTTTGTAGGTTAATAGTCTCTGCAATGCCTGTGGTTATAGAACAAAAGTAAACTGATGTAATCCAGATCTTGGTTTAATTTTCTTAATGATTTACTTACATTGCATTATGATGCACATTAATGATTTGGTGGTTGTTATAGCCTATATTTGGTCAGTTGTTTAAGAGGTGATGCTGCTGTGTCATCAGTAATCAACGTCTATTAATGATGATGCATAAATGAGAAGGCCATCTCATTTCTTATATCTGTCTGGCCTTGATTCCTCCATCCTCCCATCCTTCCTTCCTTGTTTCCTTCATGAGAGGAGGTGCTGGGACAGAGGAAAGGATGGAACTAAGGAGAGAAGGACGGAGGAATTTTGTAATGGGATGCACCGTAAGAATTCTGGGATTTTTTCCTGTTTAAAGCTTAACTCTTCTGTAGTTACAAAGTGTATTAAGGCCAATAGAAAATTAGATGTAGCTATTTTTTTTAAGTCTGTGGCTCTTGTAAGTAAGCCTGATAAAGATTTTCAGGTGTAGTGTCATTTATATTCACTGTATTCTCTTAAGTATTTTTATGTTTTATCATCTATCACCTAGAGGAGGCTAACTTGCTCACACAAACCCATCTTAACAATGAACGTTCATTCAACTGAGCCGAATTGTCATTTAGTCACTTATTGCGCTTATGTTGTCAGCAGATGTTCATAAAAGATATAAAATCTAGCCTTTTGTTCATTCTAAAATAGCTATGTTTTGACCCTCTGCCATTTCTGCTCATCTGTTCTTTGTTAAGGGCTCTCTTGTTTTATATCCTTGGGTGCATGTCAGTAAGACATACCCTGTGGCATGGACCAAAAGGAAGGATTATGAAACCTGAAAAGTACTGTGACTAATACAGTTTTAGTTTATGATCAACACTGACATATCCAACATGATCTATGTAGGGGCACCCACACCCATTGTAACTGTATGCTAATTGAAAACATGTTTAATATTGAATGATTGCCATGGTGACTGGTGTAGCAGGAGGAGGCCTATCTAGTATTGGGGTATTTGTCTGTGGAGTACACATGCGCAGAAAGAGCAAATTAGACACTCACAAGCACATAACACATGCAAATGCGTTCACACACACTATCTGTTTTCCCTCACTCTCTCTCTCCCTCTCTCTCTCTCTCTCACACACACACATACACACACATACACACTATTTCTCTCTCTTTCTCACACACACACACACACACACACACACACACACACACACAAACATGTAGTACATACATAGTCACACACATCAAAACAGCCTATAAACTAGCGTATAAAAGTATGAGCAGTGAGCACCAGATATCTTTCTCGAAGTGAAATCAGTAATCTAAAATTGCCAAAATGACTTAATTTACAAATTATGCTTTACATAATGATATTCATGTGAAATAGAGCATTTATGAAGAGGTCAGCTGCACATTTACAGAAATATATTTATATAATTTTGATAAACATTATTATCAGTCCAACTCCAATTGTTTTGTTTTGGCTTGATTTCTTTTTACTTCTTAATAATATTCAAATTGCTGTTTGATAGAGATTACTTGGAAATTATAAAAAAAAACAACAGCATATTTATGAAAATGGACTTTTGCATCTGAACACTTCATATCGTGCTGAACTCACCTACAGATAACATTAGAGAGACATGCAACTATGACTGATGTGGTTTGTCTGGGTTGAATGATTCTTTCTCTTTGTGTAACCCTGTTGACCCCTGAGTTAGCAGAACTGATAGGAGAGGCTGGGCTGGTCTTAACTTTGTTCCATTAATTTAGAAAAGGCATGCTTGGTTTCTCGCTGTTAACGACACACGCACACACACACACACACACGGAAGAATAAACGAATGAACATGAAAGAAGATCAATCAATCATTTCCCTGTCTCTTATTAACCAGATGGGGCACTGTTCTGAGTTCAGATTAAAGGGTGAAAGGATTTTAGTGGTAAAAGAGACAGGACACGCAAACACTTGTGTGAGAGCCTCCTGTCAGACAGATTATCTTTGTAATGCATTTTGTCTGCTGTAATCCCTCTCTGCAAACGCATACACACACGTACATGGATCACATTCTTGGTCAGCATTAAAATGGTGATGGGAACTGTTACCAACAGAAGTGATGAATCAGCATAGGCTTCTACACACACACACACACACACACACACACACAGAGTTAACTTCAGAACTGACATATGACTAATGATTGGTTTGCAAGTTGCGAGTGGTTTAAGCCTTCCCTTTTTCTGACAGATTTCGACATTCGGTTCAGGTCAGTGTCCCCTCATGTGCCCTGTCATGATGTTCATTGGCATGCGCTGTGTGAGCCCCATCACAGCCATGATAAGCTTTATCATACAGCATTAGCAGACAACAGTAGTCAACTATCACGTAAAAAAAATCACCAGTACAACTTAAATCCAGCAATACTTTTCATTTTTTCTCCCTCAAAATGAAAACATTGGTGTAATTTAGGAATATCTGTACTGTAGGCTTGGCTTGGTATTTGTTGCAGTGTGATAATTGTCGTATGGTTGACAGGTTTTTAACCTTCAATTAAATTTGATCTCCTGTTGGTGTTGCAGCAGGGATGTGATGTGGATAACCTAATCTGATCTGGGCCAGGCCAGATCTGTCGCAGAATAAGGGAGCACTGTGGGTGACGCATACTCTGCATAGTGTGTCTGATCAAACACGTAGCGACAAGGCTGATGACTTCATACCCCTGTAACATGCACACATTAATGTAACACACACACATTAATGGTAACATCAGATCAAGTAATTTCAGCTTAGTTACACATGCATGCACTCATTTCTTTCCACTTCACTTCATCTTCTACACCCAACAAAAACACACACACACATTCTGTCACACACACACACACACACACACACACACAAACAACACTGCTTGTAGGTACCCTGTTTAAAGGTGACCCTATAGTTTACGGAGTGCTCCAAAGTTGTTCTTCCTGCTCAGAGACAAGCTGTCTAACCTGTCTTCCTGTTTCAATTGTTCATGGCTTCTGAGGTTGAGAGTATTTTATAACAGAAACATTGCAGAACTGACATTGCAAGAACAGAAACATTGCGAAACTCCTGCATCCAACACACTCCTTTGTTACTCAGGATTGTGTTTTTTTGGTATCAGCCTTTGTGTGAAAACAGCGAATGACTGAAAAAAGAAGTTATAGATGTTTTTTTTCTCCTACTGTGTCTCATGTAGCAGCTCTGGCTACAAGGTTACATTTTCACTCTTGCTGTCTATGTCCAGTGTCCAAAGCACTGTACATCACTTGCACAGAGGTCAAGCCAGGGTTGTTAACCTTTAGCTAGAGGTCAGCGGATCTGAATCCAGCCCTCAGGACCCCCTTGTATAATTTAGATCTCCTCTCTCCTATATCTGCTTTCATCTATTGCCATCTATTTTTTCAAGCTCGTCTGAATCAGCCTGAGTTATCCAGATCAGTGTTAGTCAGGACTGCAGGGTGGGTGTGAGATGAAGGGGAAGATGTGTTGGGGGCTGCTGAGGCCTGGAGCAGTCCTGTGAAACCCCCTGATCTATACCGATGGGCTCACAGTCATTCATGTGTCAGTGGGAGTTTCACCTGAGGCCTGGGCTGATTCATGTGCTTAGGGAAAACTGGGTCTGGCGATGACCGCTCACAGCAAATCTCTCTCCAACCTGAGCGCAGCACAGCAGTCAAACACGCAACCCACCCAAGGCTAAGGCTTGGGGTGAAGAAGAGAACAGCTGCTATATTTTTCTTTTCGCTTTTTTTCTTTATCCTGTCTTCCACTCAGGTGTGGTATAGTGTGGCCTACTTCCTGCAACCACAGGGGAAGTGTAATTTCAGTCGTTGCTGTCAACACCCGAGGAAGTGTTCAGCAAGTGGTCAGAGCGAAGTAGTGTCAAGTTGTTCCTTGTTGGGTTGACACATTAAATGTGCCTGTCAGTTTGCGCTCAGTAATAAAGGCTATTGTGCTGTATAACAATAAGTACAAATACTTTCTTCATTTCGCTTGTTCAAAATTTGATATTGATTTGACCGCCGCCGTATTTATAATGTGTTTGTGAAATTTGGTACACGACAGCATTCTTTCAGCCCCTTGTTTGAGTGTGTGCGTATTGAGTATTTATGGCATCCTACTGTTTTCATTTTAACCTACGCTCTGGATGACTAAAGTCTGCTTGGCATTTAAAATGTATTGGAGATTTTTCTACAGTTTGTTCTCTGACTCTATTTTCTTCCATTCAGAAAACATTGAAGGGCGACCACATGTTCAAGGTTTAACAAATGTGTTCCTGTGGTCCAGGCCAGAGTTTAAACAGTCTTTTCTGAGGACAACACATGAGATTGCATGAAATATGTTCAAACAAAGTCTGACAGTGTAGAGCAGACCATGCTATTGTGTAGGGTTATTAAACATACCAAGCTTACTTATACAAATAACACATAAGAAAACCTGACCAACTTTCTTCAGTCTGAGTCTGAGAGACAATGCTGATGTGCCTTGATGTGTTGCATCATGACAAACACACACACACACACACACACACAGACAAACATACACATACACATACACAGTCACATACACACACACACACACACGAACACACACACAGCAATCTGGACGATGAATCCGACCTCCTTACATAAACAGCCGCTGACGCATCCTCCTTCTCCTGGAGCGGTGAGGAGCAGGCGTGGGTGTAGATGCCTCATGCCAGGGTTGGTTGCCACACGTGGAGGGTCATGTCAACAGTCCCCACTATACTTTTTTCTCTCCCAAGAGAGCGGATCTGCATCTTCGCTCGGCTGAGCAGATTTTCGTGATGCCGAATGGGGGTTTAATTGGACTGCTGAGGAGCTTTTTATTTTTATTTATTTATTTATTTTACCTTTGGTAACCTTAGGAATATAAATATTAGGAAATATTGTTTTCACCCACCCTGAGAATGCACCACACATAGCACTTTGGAAATGTTTTACACAGTGATCAGATCACAGTGACCACAATGAGAAAAAAGGCCCAATCAAATCAGCTCTTTATCACCACAAAAACTTGTCAGGTGCTAAATCACCCAACGAGCCTTCATGCAGCAATGAGTTTGTCTACATCAATGCAAAACACCACATCCCATCTCACAGGCCTTTATTAGCGACTGTAAACTACTGGAATTTAACTGGTTAAACGAAACTAAACTATTACTGCTAAACTACTGCTGTTTTTTAAGCTCTCTCTGTTACCTTTAACCAATCCAAAATACAGCCCAGCAATTTAAAGGAGAAATCCGGTGTTAATCAGTCAGTAGCCCTGTTGTTCAAGGTCACTGAATGCTGTCTGTAGGAAAAAGAACCAGAAATTGTAGACAGCATAGACCAAATAACAAACCAATAACTAATGTTAATTGAATGGGGCACAGCTAAATGGAGCTGAAAGGAAGCTACCCTGCCCCATTCACTTAGTGTTAGTTGTATGTTCACTATGCCGTCTATGTTGTTTACTATTTTTTTTGTTGTTTTTCCTACTGACAGCACTTAGTGATCTCAAACAGGCCTATAGATTGATTCTCTCCGGGTTTCTCCTTTAAGTCAGACCTATTCAGTAGACTTTTATCTCAACCTTGAACAACTAATAAATTTTACATGTAATAGTCTAGATATGTATTACTGATATCTGTAACTCAATTTGTTCTAGTCTAATATATTCCCAATATCCACAGTGATATTCTTCCTGTCCACAATTGTCATTTTAGTTATTCACAATGTCATTCTTCCTAGGACAAATTATATCATTTATTCAGTTCATGTGTACTAGATTTCCCATTACAGATATTTGATAAGACTTGCGGTGGCTCTTCTGATGTCACTTCTGGTGATTCTTCAGTCAGACAAAGCTGTGTCAAAGATGGGGGACATCAGAAGAGATTCAGCACCTCGTGCTGAAGCCAGTGACCTTTTCTGCTTCACTGAGTTGAGGGGATCAAGCCACCCAATGAGGTCATAATCCCACTTTATTTAGCTGAGTCACTGTAAACAATTAACAAACTGTTTACTGTGGACTGTGACTTTTGATATAGTTGTGATACAGATGTGAGGATCGTAAAAAAAATGACTCATTTGTGAACAGAGTTGAGGTTATGTTATTGTAAGGGTTTGTTGACAGCTAGCAGACATCAGAGCTAATGGACATGTAGCAAACTGGAATGTTGAGAAACCCCATTCTTCCTATTGTAAGTCGTCAGGGTAACAGCAAAATGTGTCTCAAGCTATTATTTGTAGGTGAAAGAACATGAACCATTAATATTAATATGAGCCATCAACACAGATTCAATTGGATACCAGTTTATGTTTATTTCAGTTTGTACTGTATGGTCTCTGGATACTACTGCTAAGTCTTGACCTTGGTTTTGTGACCACCTTGCTTTAACAGTTAGGCTGCAGAATTGCTATCAAACTGTGGCACAATAACCAAAGGTCTAGCATGAGAGAGATTCAAGTACCAGGAGCAGGAAAAGTGGACAGACAGGTTGTTACTGTGACATGTGGAGCCAGGGAGAGTCCAATTTGACATTTGGAGAAATGTGGAGAGACAGAGGACAGAGAGGGAGAGAGCAAGAGAAAGAGAGAGAGAGGTGCTGGAAGCAAAGGTGGGTGCTTCTTGATGGGGAGGCTGCCGGGGGGTAGCTTCTGCCACGGCGTGTGATTTATGATAGAGCTGTTAAATCACAGACTCGTTTGGAGGAAGACAACCCAGCACACAGGACTCCGGCTGGGCTCGGCTCAGCCCGTGGCAGCCTGAAGACAGCCCGACCTGCCTGCAGCCAACGCATCAACCTGTCACAGAGGAGACTGAGGAGGAAAGATAGAGGGAGAGAGAGAGAAAGGAAGAGAGTGAAAAAAAGGAGAGAGAAGTGGGGGAAAAGTGGAGAAGAAGAGGGGAAGAGAAGAAAGAGACACAAGATGAGAAGGAGTAGAGGAGAGAAAGAGGAAAATCACATACAGAGGAAAAGAGAGTGAGAGAGAGAGAGAGAGCGAAGAGAAAGAGAGAGAGGGACAGAGACGAGAGAGGAGAGAGATATAGAAAGAAAGACAGATAGAGATGCTGTGAGAGCAATAGGGAGGTTGTGTGTGTGTGTGTGTGTGTGTGTGTGTGTGTGTGTGTGTGTGTGTGTGTGTGTTGGGGAGATGGGGGGGGCGTATTTGCATGTCTCAGTGGAAGCGAAGGTTGGTTGAATGCATCCGAGTGAGTGTGTGTGTGCTGACAGTGGGGGAAAAGGACCCGGACGGAGCATAAATTTCCCTCCACGGGTCCGCGGCTCTCGCCGCTTTAATGAGAAAATCCACAGCGGCAGTGGTGGCGCGTGGTGCAGTCGCACCGAGCTCCAGGCGCACATTGTCAATCACATGCCACTCACGTCCAACACAGCACACCGCATGTCGCCACACTCCTGATGGGCTTGTGTGTGTGTGTATGTGTGTGTGTGTGTGTGTGTGTGTGAGAGAGAGAGAGACAGCATTCATATATGTGTGTGTGTGTGTGTGTGTGTGTTTGTGTGGACATTGTATGTATGTATATTTGTGTACTCGTGAGTCTGCCTATTTCCAAGTGTGTGTGTGTATGTTTGCATAATTTTAATCAAATTTATGTGTGTGTCAGTATACGCAGGTTACCTATTTGTCATAAATGCATGGGGACGATTGGGCTATGAGAGTGTGAGTCCCATATGCATCCCAAATGCAGTTCCTGACGTAGAGGTGAAGACTTGCTGAAAGTGTATTTGTGTGTCTGTGCCCTTCACTATGGTCTGAGCCTGGAGGGGACTGTGGGATGTTTGTTGCCATAACACAACTCTGGACAAGTTGCTTCTCGTGAAATGTGCAGGCCAGATAAACATGTCGCTATACCACTGCCACTGCAGTTTTTGAGCTGAGCCTTAACCTAAATATCACATGTGCTGTTGAACTGAGACAAGAATAGGAGTTGGTTTTGTGGGGAATGTTGTGCTGTTGTGTCAGAAATAAGGAGTGCAAGCACACACACACACACACACACACACACAGAGAGACACACACACAAACACACACACATACACACACACAGACACACACACAGCCACATACAGACACAGTATTTGTAACACATCATCATTTGGATTAGGGCATATTGAAAAGGTCTGTCCCAGGAGTATTACAATGACAATTGTATTATATTCTCCATAACAGCTAAATCCATTTCCTCACAACAGGGATTACCCCTGATATAAAGATAGCCCCGGAGGCAGGTAGGTTGGTGCATACAGTCCATCCTACACTGGCAGAAGGATAAATGCATTCATTGTTGTTAGTGCAATAACTTCAGTCATTGTCATTTAGATTATGTTCTCACAAAACCACAAACTGGGATAAAGAGAAATTTGAGCTCAGGAAATCTTTTCAGCATGTAAGCACTGCACGTGTTCATGTTTTGTTTTGTTTTGCTTTTGAAAACTTGAGGATGTGTGTGCTGTTGTATTGCAATTGTTCTTTATTTGAAGCCTTTCTCTCCCTTTGTGAGAAACGATTCCAAAATCCATTGCATTGCACACTGTAGCTTATTTCATCTTGCTTTCAGCCATGAGTTTTGAGTCTTTCACAAACAGTATTGTCAAATGGTAGCATTGTCTTCCACTGTCCAACAGAAGGCCCACTGCTGCTGTACATGTTCCTTGTGTCCCTCCACATTCACTGCCTGTGACATCTGCAAAATACATCTTCAAACTACTAATTCATCTCAGTCAAGATGTATAGTCTGAGTATTGGTGCGAGGTGGGATAGGCTATATGGTTGTGGACTTCCAAGTGAATGACTTGCAGTTGACTCGAAGCTCGGGACTTCGGGAGTCACCCCAGAGATCTTCCCAGCCCCAATAATGTTAAACAGCTCTCTGTCAACTGTGGAGATACATTCAAGATTTTGGGAACCTGAACATCACCTTTCTCCTCTCAAAGACACAGCAGAGGATGTATTGTGTCAGCTGAGGACGTGTGGTCTGCTACCAAAGCGGTCAGTTCCACCCCGCAGTCATCGAATTTGTCCCAAGCACATCCATCACAGTCAGGTTCGGGGCAGCCATAAACCACAGATAGGGACAGACTGCAGTGAACAGTATGGACAGCTGAAAAAATTATTGCCGCTCCCCTCTTGAAGAACCAGGGAAAATCATTACAGATTCCTCCCAGCCTGGGCACAGCCCCCAAATTTTTTCCAACTCCCGCAAATTATATATGGGGTCATTTAGGTCCTTACATTGCTCAGTTAGGTCAGATAAAAACCATATACTGTATGTTTAAACTTATCCTCTGTCTCTCATCTACAATTACTCATATCATACACATAATCTCACACAGCAAATTTTCTCTCGCATATGTAAAGTTAGGTTATGATATTTGCATCTTCACTTTCACACTTGGAGAATAAATGTGCTTGCCTTGTATAATGTTTGTGTGTATTGTGTTTTGTGTTTTGTTTGTAAATCAGAGTCACCAGATGTGGTAAACAAATATCCTCATTTGCATTAACATTCATAGTCAGTAAATATAATTTGACATTCTGGACCCAACTGATTCATTCATGTGGGTGTGATGGCCAGAGAAAGCTTTAAGAAATCCATTGGAGATGACTATAATTAAATTGAATTCAGTTTGTCACGCTCTGTGCAATCCATTTGGGGAATTCCAGGGTGGGAAAAATCAATATGGAAACCCCTCACAGAATCAATGTTAAAGACTAAAGCGTCAATATTCTAGGATCTGATCAGTCTAAGCCTTATACTACTGTTTAGTCAATACTCTTCTTCTTTTCTCTCTGCATATGCCTGAAATGTGAACTCTCTCTCTCTCTTTCTCTTTCTCTCTCTCTCTCTCTCTCTCTATCTATCTATCTTCTTTCTCTCTCTCTCTCTGTGCATGTGTGTGTGTAAGTGTATGTGTGTATGTAAGTGTGCGTGTGCGTGTGTGTGTGTGTTTTCCCTTGATTGATTCTCATGAAGTTTACCAAAGGCAGTCTTAACTTTGTTAGTTAGTGATGAACTCCAAGACAGTACTTCTTCACTTGAATGCTATTTCTCTTGACACAGGGCAAGATGTTTTGAGAGCTTCTTCAGATGTTTTTTTCTGTCACATTTCTAACCACTTTAACAATGGAACCTGTGAAACCGTGTGATAATTACCAGGGTGATGATTATTATCAGGGGCTTCACAATATACAGCAAACCACTCGCACTGGACATGATTGAGCAATTATAGCCTGCGAGTGATCTATGACAGGTTGGTGTGTGTTGGTACATCTGTTTTGGGAGGGCCTGGTTCAGTTCTACTCTGCTAGAGGCTCCTGTCATGATGTGCATGTGGTGTGTATTTGTATCTTTTTTTTTTCTCCCTGAGAGCTTTTTGAGATTTCTGCCAGCTTCTATCCGTGACAGTTTGCCAAGCGTCAATGCCCCCCCCCCCCTTCTCAGCAAGTAAACGCGCCTTTAATTATTCATAACGGGACAGGCCACCAACTCTGGGCGGGAACCATGTGGCAGGGTGTTCTCACTGATCATAAAGGAATGGAGGGAGAGAAGGAGGAGGAGGTGGAGTGGAGGAGGTCAAGGTATTGGGATGGAGCAGAGAATAGTGCTGAACCGTCACATCCGCGGCCGGCTGGAGCTGTTGTCACGTGATGCCTATAACGGAAGGGCTCCTCGTTTATCAGTCTAATCAGCAGCCACATCACTCTCCATGTAACAGCGTGACCTCTTTGCGACCTTTCACAACCTCCGTGGTCTTTGTGCATCACAAAAAGAGCCGAATCGAAATGCCAGCAGATCGCACACAGACTTCTAATGGTTTAGCCAAAGCTCACAGGCTTGTGTACGTGCCGTTTGTGAGAGGATACGTGTGTGCATGTGTATATGTGTGTGTGTGTGTGTGTGTGTAAAAAGGGAGGAGTATAGTAGAATCAGTAGAATCTCACAGCAATATGAAGAGAAATACAAAGATATTTAAACATTTATTCTTCTTCTTCAAATTATCCTACAGAAAGGAAGGCCAGTTGAACGAGTTACAGGGGATCAGTTGCTTGTAGTGCATCAGGGCTGGGAAGACGGCTGGATGGTGTGGGAAAGTGCTGTCGCTGCAGACTGAGCTGATATGTGTATAGGTTGGACGAGAGGTCATGACCTCTGGGAGAGGCTGTCACAAAACAGACAGGCTGCACACACACACACACACACACACACATTAGGACAATACCACTAGGAAAGGCTGTCACACTTAGATAGCACAGGGAGAAAGAAAGTCAGAAGAAAAGAAGAAAAGACTGAAACAAAAGAGGAGGAAGAAGGTAAAAGTAGGCACATATAGATGTTTAAAAAGCGGGAAATCAGAAGAAAGTGAATCCTTCCAATTTGGTTATCTCCAGCACTAAATCAAATGCATGCTCTGAGTCACAGACAAAGCTCCAGATGAATCTTCATTCTTTTCACACATCCCCTGCCTCTATTATTTTATTCAATTATTTATTTTAATGAATCAGTAACACAGAAAGACTGAAGTGAATAAGTATTTCAAGTGGTACAAAAACTGGGACATGGGCAATATTTGTGCCCAGAATGGGTCGTCTGTAGGGCTACAGTGCATCTGTGTGTGTGTGTGTGTGTGTGTGTGTGTGTGTGTGTGTGTGTGTGTGTGTGTGTGTGTGTGTGTGTGCATGTGTGTGTTTGTATTTGTCATGCTGAAGGGACAGAACTCAAGGCCAGCTGTGGTCTGTCATCTGCAGCAGAGCGGGGATGAATGGGTCTGAAGAAACGGAACGCAACACTGGGTTATAGAGGAGAGAGAGAGAAAGAAACAGAGAGAGAGAGAGAGAGAGAAAGAGAGGGATGAGGGTTGAGATTGAGAGAAAGGTTAAGTGTTGAGCACTGGAAGAAAAGAAAAAAGTGGGTTGGAAACGCAGAGAGAAAAAGAGGAGGGAAGAAGGGCATGAGAGCAGGAGGGGGGGTGGGGGGGGGGTGGGAGCAGGAGAGAGAGTGAGGGAGTGATGAAGGGATGTGAGATTTTCTTTTTAATTCCAGGCTTCACAGGGGTTCCGGAGCTAATGGTCTTCTGGTGTGTGATTTACGTCTGGAGGAGACTCAAATGTCACACACTCTTTCAGCACCACAGCAACGGGAACAGTATCCACTTAGGGCATGTGTGTGTATGTGTGTGTGTGTGTGTGTGTGTGTGTGTGTGTGTGTGTATGTGTCCTGTGAGTGAGTGAGTGAGTGAGTGGGTGGGAAGCCTGCAAATCAAAATGGTTGTGAATATTCAGACATGAACTGTCAGACAGGCAGAACTGAGAGCTCTCTCTTTCTCTCCCTCTCTCTCTCTCTCTCTATCTCTCCTCCCCTGACATTTCACGTTTATGTAAGAACGTTAATGGCCGTCAGCTTCTTCAGAGGTAATCATTATAATTGCTTAAAAAGCCCCTTATTTCAGATGACCGCCTGAAACAAATTGTTTACCTTGCTGAGACGTGACCCATGTAGGGTGCTGGGACAGGAAATGACTGTGTGTGAATGTGTGAGTGTGTGAGTGTGTGCAATATCAGCAAAGAAAAATATGACTCTCTCTCTCGAGCATTATTTCTATTCTAGCCTACACAAATAATAATTTTGTACATTTTGTTAAGCTGCAAGGTGCCTTGTTTTTTTCCCCCGCCTCAGTCAAATTCATTTTGATGGTATATAGATATATATATATATACATATATTTAGCATATATATATATGCTAAAAAAAAAATGAAGAATATACGATCAGACATGAGCAAGCTTGTTCATTTCAGAATAGATTTTTTACAGTAGAGTTTTGTGCTAGGCTTATGGGGGTGACTCTTACAACATGTTCTAGGTTTAAACTTGCTGAAGCTCAATGAAAAGCAGCCTTTATGAGCCTGTATGAAAATCAGCCTATATGATGTTATCAAATCCACTAGCTTGAAGCTAGAGCTACATGTTGTCAATGTAAAAGGCTGGTATCTTCTGACTCTTTGGCTCGCTGTCTCACAGGAGGAAGACGAAAGTCACTATTGCTTTTACAATGTTTTTTTTTCTATTGTTTTTCAATGTCACCATGTCTTTGAATGCCCAAAGCCTATTCCTCTGCTACAATTTCAAATTTCTGTACAAATACAGATCAGAATACACTGAATACTATTCAATTTGAGAAAGGCTTCCTTTGATTCATAAGTTCATAAGAAAGTCTGAGATTTTCCATCTGTACTTCTCTGTTAAAATGACCTTTGCCTTCTTGCCTCTTCATTCCACACTCACTCTCACAAATGAGGAAGATATGTGAGGACGTCTGAATACAGCTCTCTCTCTCTCTCCCTCCCTCCCTCTCTCTCTCTCTCTCTCTCTCTCTCTCTCACCTACTAGCCTCCTTCAGACTATTTTTCTATGAAAAGCCATGTCTGCAGGAAATCAACTCATGGTTCAATGGAAAGCTATATTTCAATTTGGAAGTAGAAGTGAGGGATAGAGACAGAGAGAAAGAGAGAGGGAAAGAGAGAGAAAGGGAAAGGGAGGGTGCGTGGCGTATATGTAAGTGTACAGGAGGAGGAGAGGCTGTCCGTTCTCATCATAAATAGATGACAGATTCTACTAATAACGTTGATTTATATTTCCATTTAAGTCCCATTTGCCACTGAACATTTGTAATTTGCCTGCAAATTACAAATGTTCAGTGGCTATGTGCCTGAGACCTATCCATATATGTGTGTGTGTGTGTGTGTGTCTGTGTGTGTGGGTGCATTTATATGGCAGACATTTCCTCCTAAAAAGAAGAGAAGATGATTGTAGATAAATACGGCACAGGTCTCCTGTGATCTTTAAAGTACCAGAAACCCACAGATACCATCAGCTATCAGCTATCAGCTATCAGCTGAACGCACAAAGCTGTGAAAATACATCACACACACATGCACACACACACACACACACACACACACACACACACACAACCATACACATATATTCACACACATGCACACACACACACATACGTACCCCCCCACACACACACACGCACACACACACACACGTACACCAACTCTGTTAGCTAATCATCTGAGAGTGGCTGGCTTCTTGGGTAGATGAAGGTTAAGATTCTCCTTTCATCCAGTTTTTTGTTGCCATACTGTAAATGTTGTTGCTGCAGTTTAACATAAAAAGACTGGCCTTAGTTTTATCCCAGTAAACAAGCCTCCACTCAAACACCCTACAGGAGACTCAGCAACCCCCAGTAGTCCTCCCGGTGCAGCAACATACGCAGCGTCTTAAGGACAGCCAGAGAAAGGGTTGTTATATTATAGGAATTGAGGAAAATCGTAATTTGCTTGTCAAATGAGAAATTATGAGAGCATGGATTTCTCCCAAGAAAACCTGCTTCTTGTCTTGCTGAAGAAAAAATGCCCCCCCCCACCCCCAAACGGAAACATACACACTTCCTTCTTCTCTCTATTGTCGACTTCTGTTCTGTGTGTCCATGCAATTAGCTATGCCACTGAGGAGGCTACAGATTATTAGTGTTAGTTGTGGGCCGTATAGTCTCCTGTGAGTAAATGGGTGTCTGTGGAGCATAAGCCCATTATGAGATAGAGAGAGAGTGTGGTTAGGTGCAGGGGTCGCTTTAGGTTTAGTGTGGCTTCAGCCAAGGGAAGACACTCTGGGGCAGAAAGGGCCCAAATAAAGACCTGCAAGAGCAGTGCCAACTAGTTCCTAAGGGAAGAGATAGCACATATGGAGAGTGAGAGAGAGAGAAAGAGAGAGAGAAATTGTGAAAGTGCATGCTGGACAAAGTCCACCGTAGGTGGCTGTAATTTTATGTCTGTGTGTCTTAGAGCAGGAAAGAAAGAGAGAGAAACGTGTGTGTGTGTGTGTGTGTGTGTGTGTGTGTGTGTGTGTGTGTGCGTGTGTGTGTGTGTCTTCTTGTGTTGCTGTAATTTTATGTCTGTGTGTCTTTGAGGCAGAGCAAGCAGGAAAAAGAGAGAAAGAAACATGAGTGTGTGTGTGTGTGTGTGTGTGTGTGTGTGTGTGTGTGTGTGAGTGTGTCTTCTTGTGTGGGTGGGTGTGCTCTTGCTGTGCAGGGTACATGATTCATTGTAACTCTCGCCTTTATGAACCTCTGCAGTTAGCAGGAACCTCACCTCCTGCCTCTAGTAATGTAACAAAAAATCAATGTGTGTGTGTGTGTGTGTGTGTGTGTGTGTGTGTGTGTGTGTGTGTGTGTGTGTGCATGCATGTGCGTGTGTGTGTGTGCGTGTATGTGAGTGTGGCATGTATGTTGTTAAAAATGTTATTTATGTGTTGTGTGTCTGTGAGATGATGATGAGAGAGATCTGTTTGTTAGTAATTGTGTGAATAGGCTTTGCTGGCCAGATGGTCTTGCTTGTCTCTTTAAAAAGTAATAAAAAGAGAAAAATAAGATGGAGTGAGAAAATGGATGGAAGTGCCAGAGAGCAAAATATGGAGTGGAGAAGAAAGTGAAAGAAAGTGGCCAAAAGAGAGAGAAAGAGGGAGAGAGAGAGAGAGAGAGAGAGAGAGAGAGGGGGGGAGAGAGAGAAAGAGAGAGAGAGAGGCCACAGGAGTGGTAGAAGAGAGAGAATATGTTATTTCTATGCATCAATATCTCTTGCTTTTCTTTGATGCAGGAAGCCCCCAATCACCCTTTCTTTTGATGGAGAGGATATTTTCAGTCTTCCTATTTACATTTACATTTACATTTACATTTAGGCATTTAGCAGACGCTTTTATCCAAAGCGACTTACAAAAGAGGATAACATTCAAGCTACAACACAATGAACTAACAAGGAGTGCATATTGCTAACATAGAATCTGCGCTGTTTTAAGTTGAAAGTGCAATAGTGTAACACAATGTAGAGAAATTAAATTATTAAGTGCATTCTCAAAGTTTACGCCAGGAGATATTCTTGGAAGAGCTTAGTCTTCACGAGTTTCTTGAAGGTGGAGAGGGTATCAGTTGATCTGGTAGCACTTGGGAGGTCATTCCACCAGCGCGGAACCAGATATTTACTTGCTGGCCTTAGTGATTTGGGCTTTCAAGGAGAAATGAAAGAGCTCCATAGACTCATGTTTTCTTTGGTAAAGATACGGTGGCCTTCAAGAGGCAAGGGCCAAATCACATCTCTAGGATCTGATGTGTGAAGGGATTAGCAGCCACAGTTTTGCCAGTTGACCTCTCAGGTTTTGATCCAAGGCAAGATAGGGCAAAAGCAGCAGGGAACCTGAAAAGAAATTCTCCTCTCACATATGCACACAGTATTTGTATTACACAAAGACTGCATTTTATACGCAGACATACATTTACATTTACATTTACATTTATGCATTTAGCAGAAGAGAGCATTTACAAAAGAGGATAACATTCAGGCTACAATACCATTCAACGCAATGAAAGCAACTAACAAGGGTGCATATTGCTAACATAAAAACTGCACTATTTTAAGTTGAAAGTGCAATAGTGTAATAAAAGTGCAGTATAAAAGAGAGATTAAGTATAAGAGGTTAAGTGCATTCTCAAAATTCAAGCATACACATACACTGTGAGATAGACTGTCTCTCTTTGTCTTTCTTTCTCTCCATCGTTTCTCTCTCTCTCTCTCTGTCTGTCACTCTGTCTCTGTCTCTCTGTGTTCTCACACATCAGATCACAGCCATATCTATGCAACTCATGTATGGTTGCATATTGCAGGCAGGTGTGCATGTGTGTGTGTGTGTGTGTGTGTGTGAGTGTGTGTGAGTACACATTTGTGTAGGTGGTGGTAACAGTACAGTATATAGTACACAGTATACAGTATCTGCTCTGTTTAGCACTGTCTGCACTGACAGCATTTGGACCCTCATAACAAACCCATGGCCTGGTTTAGATGCTCTCTTTAGGTCCCACAGATTGCCCAGACTATGAAATGGAGTCCTGAATGTGAGCATCAGACAGAGGTAGAAATGTCCTTCCTACATACGGTAATACCCTCCTGTAGCCATCATCAGCATTCTCCTACCTGAATAGCACCTAGACAGTGTGGGTGCTCCCTCTTTTTTCCATACTCCCCCATATCCTCTCTGGTTAAATGTGGAGCATTTCCTAAAATTTCCCACTTTTTTTTCTGAACACCCAATTAGAACCTCTACTGACACAGTGGTTGTGTCACCTTTTGACAATTGGGTCACGCTGAGTTCTATCTCAGTACCTGCTGTCTTGAGTCCATGTCACTGCAGATAAAAGCATCTGCCAAGCACCTGTCACTTTATTTTACTTTCCGCATGCCATCATGAAGGTGTGAGGAGAATGGGTAGCTTCACTTCATTCAGTGTAGGCCCAAGAAGGGTAATACCGTCCAATAGCTTTGACTCAATATTTTGCGTAGATATGTCATAGGTGACGGTGTAGTGAAGCAGTGATTACATTGCATTGCATGTTGCAGCTGTGTTGCGAGGCCATATCACTTAGGGTAAAAGTGTCTGACAAAATCCAGTCAACTTCCTTCTGGTGTCTGAAGCCTGCAATATTCTGAGTCCATACTTTCCTAGTGGTGTTTGGTCTAATAAAAACTGCAGCTTGGGATGTTTCTAGCTCTGTGTTGGGCTGATGTTGACTGCACAAGAAAAGCACATTGAACCAAATTTGGTGTGAAAGACTTGCTATGTTAGCCTAATGCATTAGCCACTTTTTAACATCGTTTCACTTTGTGCAAAGTGTCTAAAACCTAGTAATTGGCATGTGTTTGCTCCACGGTGGGCAGATACTCTCTGCTTCAACCAGTTGCTGCCGTTTGGTCGTGACGTATGTTACACACTGGAACACTTAATTTGAATTCAAAGTTATCGCTTTCAGCCCTCTCTCTGTTCGCTGATTGGCCTGTCCCTGCTCAGAGATGGTGTGAACCGAAGCCTACAGCTGGCTCCCTGATGCAGTTGCAGAGCTAAATAAAATTGAGCAGAATCACTAGGCGGCTCTAGCCTTGCTATTGCTGTGTAGCCCACTGATTTATATAATGAGGCCATTTTTTAGGTATGTGTAACCCTCCAGGGCAAAACCACCCAAAAGTTGCACATCACTGTTTTGAGAATAAAGGGATATTGGGTAAATGAGCTAAAATGGGTGAATTTCACATTGTGGCATAATATGATGGTGTAATGTCAGCATTTTGTATATTGTAAAAAAACAAAATTCATACCTTATGTGGTTGGCAGTTCATCATAGCTTCCAAATGGAAATGGGTGCATTACAGAAGCACTGGCATTGCTTAGAACTAAACTAACTGGTTTTCCCAACACTGTTAACTTCCTGCAGAAGGCTGATGACCATAAATCGAATACACACACCTTGCCAGCTGCTTGTAAATCAGTCATAATCACATGCTGCCCTTGCTGAATTACACCTAATGTTAGGTAGGTTTCACCATCATTTTACCCACTAGAACAAAGTCTGACAAAGTAGGTTGAAGGTCAAACAACGTCACCTACGTCATCTTCAGTATAGTGGTGCCCAATCAAAGGGACAGTTAATGTCACAGTGGTTGTAAACTAAACAATTATGCTTAAGACTCCAGTTCACTTTGAGTGTCCTTTCCATAGTCATAGTCTGTTGATTAGTATTCTTGATATAGTACCGTTTGAAAATTTGAGCTATGGTCTTTTATGAAATGAAAGATTGACCCGTGTGACTGTTTTTTTCATTTCAATGGGCAGTTCACACTTATGTATTTATCAGAGTATTACCTAAATACTGAAATTCAAACTAGAGACAAAGTATTTCTCATCCTGAGGCAGATATGACAGTATAATGTAAAATGAATGACTGGAATGATTCAGCAGGTGTTTCATAGAAGTGCTTAAATGGAACGTGAGGAACAGGCTGGACTCTATCGCTAGCATGAATTGCAGCCCTTTCAGGTGGCGTAATAGGTACCTGCAGGTTTGAGTGACAGCTCATAATTACCATGGTGATTAGATGACAGGATGGAAACTGGTTCTGCTTGCCGGTCATGAAGCATGCCAGGTTGCTGGTGGTACATACCAACACACACACACGCACACACACACATACACACACACACACACACACACACACACAAAGAGAGAGAGAAGAGGCAAAATGTGAAGTTTCCCACAAAACCATTGCTCTTTATAACTGCTGACTGATAATAGTAGTATTATTATTGATTAGAACTAGAGCTAAACTCCTGGCCTGGCTAATCAAAACACTTTGCACCATCCTCCTCTTCTTCTGCTTTTGCTGTTGCTGCTTTGTTTGTATCTGTTAGTAGTGTGCCATGACAGATCGTGTTCGTTATTGTTCACTTAGCGTCCTTGGCACGCCTATGGAATTCCTTGTGTGACAACGATGTTATGCCAACTATAGGCACCATGACAGCATGCTGTCAGTAGGATGTGACATATAGTGCAGCTATGGCATGTAAGCATTAATTGCCATCGTTAACAACTATGTATGACAAATGTCATAACATGTCATGGCAGTCTTATGAAGCAGGGTTCAAGGGAGGCTCTCTATGTCAGGAAATCCTTTCCTTTTAATTCAGTTCCCCACACGGTCTGTTCTTTGTACGTCTTTTCAATGAAACTGTCACAGGATGTTGTATTCCCATTCCTGTGTGATATAATTCTAAACTTAGCTAAATGTGTTTTTGTTTTTCTATTCTCCAGCACCCGGAATAGCCCTTGGCGAACCAAAAGAATTTAGTCTTTTTAACCCCTTACTTAGACTGTCATCATATGCACGGTCCACACCATTCAGGGTCAAGCCAGTACTCAGGTAGACCTCTGTGTGTCTTGTGCTGCTGTCAGCCACTCAGTGCCTGTAAATGAATATTCATCATGATGTCTGCTCTGTTCATGCATATTCAAGCATATCTAGTTTGAGAGTTGATTAGAAAACTCTGAAAAAAACTGTTTGGGGAAACACATAAGAGAGCTAAGAGGGGAAACAAATTAAAAATGAAGCATCTTAGATGAATTACTGCTTCACAACCCCCAAGGTGTAAGTTTCAATGAACTTGTATCAATGAACTTGTTACTCCATTATGAGTTGCTCATTCTAAGGATTTAATTTGCAATTGTGGGACATCTTCAGGTAAGTTGTTTTGCAAGTTATTGGAAAACAATTGGCTTGAGAGTAAGCACAAGTAGTTTTTAGAAGCAGTAGTAGTAGTAGAAGCAGTAGTAAGTAGAAGTAGTAGTTAGAAGCTAGTTTTGTTTATTTTGTTTATAGTTTTCTGTCATGCTAGAGGGTACAGTGTGTCAGAAGGGACCTCAAAAGGATGACAGTGATGAATGCATGTGATCGCTGTTTGCTTGGTTATAAGGTCGTTGCTCATTGGCCAACACACACGCACACACACGATCGAGAGAGAGACAGATATGTTCACATACACACACACACACACACACACACACACACACTTGCACAAACAAAGGCTACAGTAAATCACAACAGAACAGATGTTGAAGATGCTTCAGAATCTGTAGAGATAGTGGAGACTGTCTAATCACTTCCTGTCCTTCTGTGTCACCCAATTCACCTCCATGGCATGGCCCAATTCACCACATGACCTTGTGTGTGGTATGTGATGGCTTTCAGCCACTGAAAGAATCTCATCTGATGGCCACAACACATCCAATACAATCATTTATAAGCAAACAAGTAGAAGTCAAGTGAACTACTGATCATTGAAAAGAGTAAACATGCATAGTATATTAAAGAAATAATTACTTTGTATCTCATCTTGTTAATTAACATTACAAACGTTTCATTTTTCATTTAACATATATACTATGTTAACATAAATATTGCTCATGTAGGTTTATCATGTATTTAGCAGTGTGTACATGGCTTCCCTGACTTTAAAGTGGCATTTGATATTCAAATCCATATAGATTTACAGCATTCATCTGAAAATATTAGCATTTCTAACTGTGTGAAATGGAGCCAAGCACACCTAATCAGTCAGGAAAATGTAATGTTTCACTACAGCATAATCGCTTAGGGTTTATTTATCAGTACACTGTAACGTAAACAGTCTACTTTCATGGAATGTTTATGCCTGGTGTGTGTGTGTTTGTGTGTGTCTTCCTACCTGTCTGTGTTTGTGTATGTGCATGTTTGTGTATATGGACAGGGCTATCTCTCTGAGTATGTGTGTGTCTGTATGTTTGGGTATGTAGGAAGCAGATGTGCTCTCAATAGCATAGCAGTAAGTCCACCAGACAAAACTGACAATCTGAAGAACAAGCTCTGTTTTATCATGATAAATGCTTGTTGGCTCTTTATCTTCACTGATGCATGAGTCTTAAAATTATATTCTGTGTTACAACAGTGGCTTTGATTAGGATGGATGAGGTTAGTGTGTGTGCGTATGAGTGTGTGTGTGTGTATGTGTGTGTGTGTGTATGTGTGATACAAAGAAAAATCTTTCTACTTAAATCAAGTTGGAAGTAAATTTCAAGTTCATTACTGATGGGAACAGAGTTACTTACTGAAACTCATCATTTATTATTTTCCTACAGGATTTTAAAATTATAGGTACTGTGCTGCATTTGAATTATGGGAAAGGAGGTAGGGATGTAACAGGACGTCTAGTGCTAGTTCAGAGATGGAAACCCTTTCAGCACACACCGTCTTACTGTACATAGCAAATCTGATGCTGTGGTGGTAACACACACACACACACACACACACATCACACAACAGGAACACACACAACACATCAAAAAAAAAAAAAAAAAAAAAAAAACACACACACACACACACACACACACAAATATTCATACACACCTACACATACAGAAGTCTACAAGCAGCATTCAGTGCACACACACTTTTTTATAGATGTGTATAAAGAAACCCAGGTGTGCACTGGCACACCGCATGTAGAACACACCGTATTCTTTCAACAATTGGACATTTATCTACACAAAGATCCATGACACACACACACACACACACACAGGAATGTCCCGTGGTGCTCCGTCTATCTTTGTGTATTGTCACCATGGTGGTCTTACGTAAGCGTTCCAGGGGGAGGTCAGTCTGTGCTCTGGGTATTGCATTTCTACAATCACACAGATGTGTGTTCTTGGAGATGTGACCACAGGTGTATGTTTGTGTGTGTGTGTGTGTGTGTGTGTGTGTGTGTGTGTGTGTGCATGTGTGGATGTTTGTGTGTCTGTGTGTGTGTGTTTGTCTGTGTGTGTGTGTGTGTGTCCCTTTCCTGACTGTAGATGAATGTAGAGATGTAGATGAATGTGTGGTTGAATCAAATTGTGTGTGCGTGTGTGTGTGTGTGTGTATATGTGTATGTGTATGTGTGTGTGTTTGTGTTTGTGTGTGTGTGCGTGTGTGTGTGTGTGTTTGTGTGTGTGTGTGTGTGTGTGTGTGTGTGTGTGTGTATATGTGTATGTGTGTGTGTTTGTGTGTGTGTGTGTGTGTGTGTGTGTGTTTGTGTGTGTGTGTGTGTGTTTCCTCACTGTACTTTTATAGGTGAATGTGTGGGTGAATCAGATTCACCTTGGACTTTTCAGCCTATCTTCGGGGGCACATTAGGCCAAGGGCATTTTTGTCTTTGTCATTTCTAAAGGTTAATGTGAACAGTATGGCTGAACTATCAACTGGCAAACCAAGCTCAGCCTGTTGTCCCTTGTGGCAAGTTTATTTCAGTGTTGCTAGTTGAATGTGCATTTCCTTTGACAGCAATGGCTTGTCCATCCTCAGTGACTTTTAATACACTCTCATCATCCAACTACAGTGATAATGCAATGTAGTTAACACAACATTTAAAATATTTCCAGAATGTTCTCAGTGCCCACTAAAATGAGTGGTTTATAACAGCGATGAGAGTCGTGGGGAAACGGAACACCTTTTAGTTAGAATATCAATTTCACTTAGGTTCCATTTGCATTGCAGTTCTCAGAAGATCTGAGGCTGCAATTATGTGTTATTGGAATCTGAATTCAATATCTTGCCAAGTAGAAGGAGTAATTATGGTGGATAAGTGTGGGAACATGTCAGGCAGGTAACAGACAACGGCAAGGAGCTAGAATAATTCTCACAATCAGAATGCAGAGAAACACTTGACTGAAGCATCACCATGGCAGGACAGCCTCATTTGAGTCAGATGGGTTAGGATGTGACTGGTGAGCATCCAGTGCATTTATACACTGTCCACAGCAAAAATGTAGGATGGACAAACACAGACACACAGACACACAGACACACAGACACACACATACACACAAACACAAACACATGGAAAAAACACATACCTGCCCAAGGCTGTTTTTCCTACCTCTGACAAAAAAACACACCAAAATGTAATTTTAATCCTGGTAAATTATGGGCGGCGTTACTGGGACTATAACGGTGCTCACTGGAGTGATTGCTGGGCACAGGCTTCCAGAGCCAGTGGCACAAACACTGATGCTCAGCCCCAGCTAAATAATTATACTCTTTATAATTACCACGGCAACAATGTGACCCATTTAATATCATAATTGACTGGTTCACAACATTACCTTTGGTAATAATCTCTGGGAGAATATCAAAGGGCATGGCTTAGCATTACCCTCAGTTACAACACTGGACTTTTAGTGAGAACCACGTCGGAAACTGTGCTCTGATTGCAATGAATGAAATTGCAGGGTTGAGCATTGTGCAATTTAGGCAGCAAGTGATTACATTTGGCGTTATATACCTCTGTTTGACACAGCATGCTGTGTTTACTTTCTCATAGTTTTTAGAGGTTGGTCGTTTTTGCTTGGAAAAGTGTGGACTGAGACAAGGTTGGGTCATCCATGGGGGTGCGATAAGACCTTATAAGACATGCTTTGATGCACAGACAAATGAAACACCTATCACAGGGAGCTTAACTTGGCCTCACCACTTCTAGGACAGTGAGAGTGTATCAGAGCATTTCTCAAATGAATGCAAAAATGCACAAAAACACCTGGGCAATTATGGAAATGAACAGGTGAACGTTTCATTGTGAAGAGTGAAGTTCATGCTTGGATATTTTTAGTTTTTTTGTTTTTAATCAACACCTGGACCTGGATTTCTGTAAAGGGCTTTCCTATCCTGAAGCTATGTATACATGTGAATTCCAGTATACAGTATATAGCTATGTATACATGTGAATTCCAGTATACAGTATATAGCTATGTATACATGTGAATTCCAGTATACAGTATATAGGGTATTTTTAACCTAAGCTATTGAAAAAGCTTTGTTTTTCTATTTCATTATGCAACATGTATACTGAGTTATGTATGTTATGCATCTTTACATTGTGGGAATTTGTTGACTGATGTATTGATGTGGATCTGCTGCACAAGACAGTAATGTAATACCAGGCAAGAGCAATTCAAACACATGATCATCCATTTACAAAAAAACACACACACACACACACACATTCACACACACACACAAACTAACATATACACTTGAAGTTAAAATAATTTCCATCCACTGTGTGTCTTTGTTTCTTCAATTCTCTGACCCTTAGTGTTTTGCTTCCTCAGCAATATGTTATAAATTCTCCAAAACACAAATTATTGTGCAACTCCACTCTTTAAATCCATGACGGTCCTGTGGGATGCACCTAGATGCAAGCATGGAAACGGTGGAAAGAAGCGAGTATCGACTGGCTTGGTTAAAGCATGAAAATGTTAAGAAAAGAAAGCCTTCATCTGAAATAGCCAAGGGGGAGATCTATTGATTGGTTTTATGAGCTTTCAAGGTTTTTTTTCTCCAAGTTTGTGTTTTAAACATGTGATTCCAGAGTAGGAATCAAAACTGTATTTGGCACAGTCTGCTCTGCCTTTTCTTCCTGGTTGCTCAGAATAACAATCACCCCCTACACACACACAGAGAGAGAGAGAGAGAGACATATACGTATGTGAAATAAATCTGTGACATTACATAAACATACAGGCAGCTATAGCTTCTTTCTCAGTAGTACTTGTCGACGTTGGTGCCAAACAGAACCTCACACCGTCGTTAGGTTGTCAGTGACCGTGGCAACCATTGTCCCCAAAGCTCTTCCGTGACATTGGAGGTTTGGTCCCAGAAGGCCTTAACTGCTCCACTCTATGCTATGGTAACTGTTGCCATGACACTGGCAGTGAGTAATGTGCATCACTCTTCTCACGCCTCCAGGAAGAGGAAGTGAAAGAGAGAGGAGTGAGACGGGTGTGAGATTGAGAGAAGAGTGAATAAGAGAGAGAGATAGAGAGGGAGTCAGAGAGAGAGAGATAGAGAGAGAGATGGGCTAATTTTGAGATAAGGAAAGAAAGCAAGGAAGCAATCAGAGAGAAGTTGTCTGATTCAGCTTGGATGACAAGCATGGGGACAAGGAAGTTGTATAGAAAGCCGAGGAATTACTACAACAGCACCTGAAAAGCTTGGCATGCTATCTTTCCCTCTCAATATAACAAACATGCATGCATACAAGCACAGCTTCACCTTACACACACACACACACACACACACACACACAAACACACACACAGGAGAATCAATAACTATGTAGTTTTATAATAAGGTTCTCAGAGGTATACAGAGAGAACAATTTGCGAGACAGAGAGAAAGGGAAGAAAAAGGACAAATATAAGGATAGAGAGGGAGAAAGCGAGAGAGAGAGAGAGAGAGAGAGAGAGAGAGAGTTCTCCTCTGACTCAGGCTCAAGCGGAAATGCTGTGCATGCACAGTGCCAAAAGAGCCCCTGTCTCCAGCATTAAGACAAAAGGACTGTGACCAACAGGATCACAAATCCACCATTTCACACACACACACTCGCACACATGGCTCACACAAATGATGACAAACATAAACGTACTCTCTCTATTCATCTCTCTGTCTCTTTCTCTCTCTCTCTCTCTGTCTCTCTCTCTCTCTAATGCACAGACACAGACACACACACACACACACACACACACACACACACACAGACACACACACACACACACACACATACAAACACACACAAACACAATCACTCACAAACATACACACCCTTACACACACTCTGCATGGACACTCTAAATTACAAACACACACACACACACACACACACACACACACACACACACACACACACACAGACAGAGAGAGAGAGAAAGAGAGAGACAGAGAGAACTGCAGATCCCTTCTGCTATATTAATATCTCCCCAAAGCAGGTCGGTTCTCTCACACCACACTCTCCTCCCTCTCTCTCCTCCTGCCTCCAACCCCTGCCTGGGCCAAAACCGGCCCACGTGTCATTTGCACTCTGGCTGCCGAGGCTGAAGCTGGCTCACCCGGCCACTGTGACGGAGCTCTCTCTGAAACGCTCTCGGCCCTCTTGGGGAGGATGAGGAATGATTTAGTGTGACTGTTTTGTGCATATTTGCTTGGCAGACTCCCGCCATCGACTGCGCAGAGACAGAAATCTGTCATGGTACACGCGTGTCGGTGTGAGTGTGTGTCTGTGTACAGAAAGGGGGTGGTGTATGTAGAATCTGTCTGCTGTATGGTTGTATGTGTGGCGTAACATGCGAAAGAGAGAGAAGAGACGGGTTCTGAGGCGTTGAGACACTTGCTGATTTTACACTTCAGTTTAGCATGCGCAGATTTATACAAAGGAGTTTCACAGCTTTATTTTGGCTCACACACACACACACACACATACACATGCACATGCACACATGTACAAAGAGAGATAGAATATTCTTTTACTCGCAGGAAAACTGCAAATGAAACAAAAGGTGTGTTGATGGAAAATGGAAGTCTATTTTTTTCCAAATGAGTAATCATGTACTTATCTCAGGAACAGATCTCTGTGTTCAGCTCAATCTCACACAAACACATATTCTTTCTTCCCTCTCTCTCTCTCTCTCTCTCACTCCCTCTCTCTGGCACTTTTCACAAAAACCGGCCAATCTGCCACTCTTGCAGTTTCCACACGCACAAATTCCATCGAATGGCGTTTCCGGGCAACAGGCCTCTTGATCATGCCTTTCACTGAATTGAATGTGGTAGCAGGGGGCAGGACTCCACTGCACTCAAAGGCAAACCTCTACCACCTTTGACATTCTCTCCAAAGAGAGTCTAAATATTGTAGCTCAAGGTATGGAAATAATCCCATTCTGAAATCGCTTTGAAACATAGCATAACATAGCATAACATAGCAAATTTGTGAGATTACAGACAGCATTTAGCTAAATTGTTTGTGTAATCAGGGATCACCATTTGATATGAATGGAGTAGCCGTGCATTTGAGCTGAGGCTCTCAAATTGATAGTATTTAACTTTTAATTATGTCTGAATCCATGTAAAAATCTATACTATCAATTCTTAAATTTCTATTATTATTATTATTATTATTATTATTATTAGAGACTTTATCAATATCAGTGTCATTGTTGATTATGCTTATCAGTCCAATTCTTTATTAATTCTTGTATCTATTTCTTACTGTTTAGCAGGTATTCCAGGCTTTCAGTATCAGCACCTATAACACAGCCTATACTAGAAACATGACCATAGCAGCTTATTAGAATGAGGGAAACCATGTAGAACTGGGTTATCTATTTTAATTTGCATTCAGAAAGACCCATTGACCATGGTCTGAAAAATATAATGGCATTAGAGGAATTTATAATGTCAGAGAGATACAATTCCAGTCAATTTAAGCATTTGATTCTCAGTTCTACTCGATCCCTTAACCCTAATTATTATTATTATTATTATTATTATTGTGAATTGAAGAATTGCCAGACAATTCTGCAATAGTACATTTATACATGACTAGAGATGCATCAGGGTTCACCCAAGCTACAGTGGAGCAAATTTTTGAATACTACAAGAGAAAGTATGAGTCAGGAAAAAATGATTGGGTCCATATGTCATAAAATAATCCAGTTGAGTGTCGTTCTCTGTCTCTGTCTCTCTGAGCCTGTGTGTGTGTGTGTGTGTGTGTGTGTTTGTGTGTGTGTGTGTGCGCGCGCGCACGTGTGTCGGTGTGTTTGTGCTCTCAATTGTGCCACAGGGATGTCAATGTCCTCTTGTGAACTGACTGAATGTCCGATTTGCTGCCAACTGCCCTGCTGGCGCACGATTGGGTAAGGAGTCGCGCCAACTACACATGAGACAACCCCCAACCCCCGGCAAGAGACCTCTACACTCTATGCTCCCTGCCCCCCCATAACCTCATAGTCAGAGTCTTGGAGCAGAACATGACTCAAAGAGATCTTACACACACACACACACACACAGCAAAAGAAATATAGAGAGATAAAGAGAGACAGATAGAGAAAAACAAAGATAGAGAGGTAATTATGCAATCACTGGGTATAAATTTGCTCTGTAACAGAACAATTAGAGGTACATTAGCATACTTCACAGACAGGCAATTAGATATCCCCAAACACACCAAACTCACCTTGTCTCTTTGCAGCACCTCCGCTCAAGGCTGTGTGGGTAAGAGAGGCCAACTCTGGTGAGAAGATTCCAATTAAATTTTCATAAACACACCACTGTCCACGCTACCCAACTAAGTCTTAGCACCAAGTTTAGCACTGTTGTAAGAATCACTTTAATTATGCATAAATCTCTTTTTTACAACCTTACTCTCAGTCACTCTCATTGTTGGCCCTATTCATTTCACTTCGTCAATTCAGAGATGTTGGTAGTTTCACAACCTGGGCACTGAGATAGGGACCAACTGGTCTTGGTGGCTGAAGGGAGGTATGTCAAAGTGTCAGGCTTTAGGACAAGAACCAGTGGAGTGGTGTTGGTTGAAGGGTTGGATGGGATATTGTCTACTCTAGGTAGAGGAACCTGTGGTCCATTAGTGTGGCCAGGCTTTGCCCTGGGTGGGCCTGTTCCTGCTAACTTGTCAATCAGGGAAATCCAATCAGAGGGCTTCTTTTGTTGTATTGACATACTCTGATGCACCAAGTCAGTACATGGTCATTGAATTCTACAGTTATCTGACTACAGGCTATTAGAATAAAATAAAAATGTTTCTTGAGGATATCATTTTGTTGCATATTAAATTAGCCAAACGTTTTGTCCAGTTAATTAAATAGGCTTTTTTTTTCTTGCTGTCATCATGAACGTAGTATTGAACATGTGAAACTTAGAGCCCAATGTATGTTGGACGTGGCCCACCCATTTTGTGATTTCTGGTGACGCCCAAGCTGGACTTCCTGGTCCTTAGTAATTGCACTGGTTCATGGTAATTATATGAGAGAATGATATAGACAGCTTTAGCTATGGTTGGTGAGCTCAATGAATGCTATGTACCATATTTATCTTCCTGGCAGAAGCCCATATGTTTATGTTTCCTAACCTCTATTTGTCCTGAGTAACTTATCTTACACTTGATCTCAAGACCATTATTGTGTGGAGGTAAGGCTGTCGGTTTCCAGGTCAAATCCAGAGCTGTGCAAGGAGATCATTTTTTGCACTAGAAGAGTAGGACAACTTATCCTGGAAATTGTTCCTGAATATTGCAAAAAAGACCTTTCTTTTTGACCTCCGTATTACATAGACCTAATTGCCATACAGTGTTGTGTCATACATTCAAATCAATACTAATATAATGACATTTCATTTTGTGAATGTTGATATAATTATTAATTATAATTAATTATATACGAGTTAGTAATACAGATGTGGTGAAAACACAGTATTTAATTTAACTCAGAATATGCTATAACATGCTTCTATGAGCTTCATGTTAATGCCTTTCAAATAAAGAGGTATACTTTTTATTTGATGTTCAAATGTTGAACTTATTCTTTTGGAATCTGTTGAAAAAATTAATAAAATAAACATTTTGAAGAAATCCTTGATTCATGGTCCCTGGACCAGTGTCTGATACCAGTGTAGAATATTATGTATGACGTAGGAGGAAGGGTTACTGCAATCATGTTTCTCCGAGGAGAGGAATTGCCATGACATTCAGGCTTAATGAAACCTGACCTTCTACTCCACAATGAACCTGGATGAAGACTTAATATCACCCCGCAGGAGGGAATACACTGCCTTCACCACACAATTATTGACATTAGGACCAATGGAGAAAAGAGAATAATTTACTTTCGTTAAGGGCATCGGAGAAGTAGCTGTTGAAGTGGAGTCTTCATGGGGAAAAAAAGACGAGATAATTTTTGTCGAAGACATGTTCAAGGATTGGCATTTTTTTCAGTTTTTTGAAGATAAAAAGGGTTGTTTGGGTTTGAAAATTTTTTTGGTTGTTGCTGTTGTTGCTAGCAGGGCAACTTCGGTTGCTCAGCAAAAAGAGAAACCCAAACTTTTACTGGAACTTAGGAGGGCACAGCATGCTGACAGCTTCTTGGAAGGACATTTGATTTTAAATTACTCTGAGATATTAAAAGGGGGTGCTGCCCACGGCTTCCTAAAAAGCTTAGTGAAAAGAGTCAGTAAATAAATAGTATTTGCACAGCAGAAGAAAAGTGCAACCTGCAGACACTCTGAATGCCCTCTGTACGAAAATGCCAAGGCTCTTTTACTGGTACCATTTGGAAAAAAAATATGTGTTTAGGACAGAACAACTCAGCTGGTGCTTTGTTTCGGTGACATGTCCATGAACCTAGTCTTAAAATTGAGAAGAAAAAAAAACACGTACAGAGTGTCTTGTCTATTTATGACATCAGTGTCATATAACAAGGTTATTATGACATTTATAGTAGTTTTGTATGAACAGTGGTTACCAAAGTAGTATCTGCTGCATACAAGCACAGTTGTCACCATGCAACCTGCCGAGTGTAATAGACATGTTATAAAAAGTGTTATGACATGCTCAGGATTACATCATAAAAGTTCAGTTGTCATTGAAATACTGCATCCTTGTCAGCACATGGAATTTTCCATACTGCTTGCAAACACACAGAGCTGTCTTGGAAAACAAAAAGGTTCAAGATCAGCATCAATGCAGCATCAGTGGAGCATCAAGTGTCATACCAGTCCCATTCATGTGAAGTGGCACCACAGTCGACAAATCAAAGCAGAGGAGTGCTTAATGGCTTGTTTATACATGGGCAAATATTTTTTTTCAACTGACCTTGCAGCGGTGAAAAGGAAAGATAGATGCTAGATGATAGATACGGTATAGTGCGCTCCTTGTTTTCCTCTAGAGTGTACAAGACTGTAGCTCTGGCTGTCTGATGCATGCACAGCAAAAACTGAAGGTCAAGGTGCAGCTGCAGACTGAATGATGCATAAAGTATTAAGAAAGTAGAACTTTCTCTCAGTAATGCAACTTGTTTGTTAGTTCCACAAACATATTTGCAGTCCTCCACAGGGCAGACACAGAGGGCAGTAACTACTTGTAGAAATTGGAACCATCCTCTGTAGTCCAGAGAAAAAAAAAAATGCCTAAATCACCACCATTTTCTCTTGAACCCAAATACGAACATTTATTTAACACTGTGTAACCGAGACAAGGTAAATGAATAGTGTACGTTCTTAAGTGTACATGAAAATAAATAAATAAATAAGTGTGTGAGTGTGTGTGTGTGTGTATGTGTGTGTGTGTGTGTGTGTTGTAGTAGTAGTAGTAGTAGTAGTTACAGAAATTCAGATGGAAATAAATTGGAGCCTAGTGTTTTCCGAAAGCATGATCAACCTGAGTATTTTGCAAGGTTCCTCTAATGAACTTTTGAACTATTTGAACTATTTTCCCAAACCGATGTTGCTTAAGAACATATATCAAATATGTCCCTGTACTTCACCACGTGTATGAATATTTGTATGAATATTTGGTGACAAATAGCTAAATAGCAGCTTGCCACACACTGAAGGACACAGTTGGAAAAGACCAGGCATTATCAGACATCTTGATTAGTTTAAGTTTGATAAGTTCATGCCATACAAATATGTAAATGGGGACAGTGGTGGCGTAGTGGTTAAGGAAGTTGGCTAGCATGCTAGTAGCCTGGAAATTGTGGGTTTGAATCCCGGCTGCCACTGTTGTGCCCTTGAGCAAGGCACTTA
>PYXC01001173.1:445000-472500 GCA_015244755.2 Tenualosa ilisha | reverse complement strand
CTAAAGGGATTTTAGGAGAAACTAGTCAGAATTCAGTATGATTTGGCCAAAGTCTTTTTTTTTAAGTTGAACTCTTAAGAAATAGTCTACTGTCAGTTTTCAGTCAAATTTAAATTTTCTTGTTCTTGTTTTCCTCCCTATTGACGGCACTTAGTGACCTCAAACAACAGGATTGATTCACTCCAGATTTCTCCTTTAAGTTCAATTTAAATCTGAAAATACTCTTATAGTGTTCATATATGATTCAGTAAGAGCTTACTGTATTTATTTCTGTGAGGCAACAACAATGCTGTTGGAAGCCGTAATATTGTCACCAGCCACTCACACATGCACAGAAAAAAAACACATGACAACACAGACTGTACTTCTGAGCTGAAGGCTGTATACCACGTGTACAGTGGCAGTGTCTGTCTAGTGTTGTTCTAGTGACTGTTAGCTCGGCTCTTGTCATACCTGCTTGTTCCAGAGTAGCCCAAGGGGCTATCAGTATAAACACAAGCTACTCTCTAACAAGTTGACCTCCATTGTGTGTGTCTCTGTCTGTCTGTCTGTCTGTCTGTCTCTCTCTCTCTCTCTCTCACACACACACACACACACACACACACACAAAGACGCATACACACACACACACACACACACAGGAGACAGTGAGACATTCTACCTCTTTTTTTCACCATCACTGTGAGAAGCAGACTGCATAATCACACAATTTCTGTGTTTGTGTGTGTGTGTGTGTGTGTGTTCAACATTAATCAGAGCTCACAGTTTGGCTGAGAGTCAGGAGACATGTGCAGCAAGACCACAGCTGCTCCTTCCTCAAGGCTCTGGACAGCTTGCTCAGGAGGCTCATGGGAAATGGTGTCTGCCAAAGTCCATGACTCAGCCCAGTGGTCAGATCTGTGTGTGTGTGTGTGTTAGTGTGAAAGTCTGAGTTTGTCTTTGCATGTCATGAACTTATGTACGTGTTTGTGTGTTGCCATGTGTCTGTGAATGTCTCTGTGTTTGTGTGATACTGTATGTGTACAATGCCAGCATGTGTGTATGTGTGTAATGTGCTCAGGATGTCATGCCGAAAGGCCAACTGGTCTCGCTGCCTTACTCGATCACCTCACACCATGCCGCCTGTGATGTCATCAACATGAGACAGTCCTCAAGGCCCTGACAGAGAGAGAGAGGGAAATAGTGAAAGAGGAAGAGAGAGAGAGAGAAAGCTATTGGGGATTTACCATTGGGGTCATCAGAGAGTTGTGACTAAGATATGAGCAACTGAAGCAAGTGGCAAAACAACTTCCACCACTCAAGACCTCATTTGCCCTCGCTTGTCCGGCTGCCTGGCTCTTGGGTATAGGCACACACACACACACATACACACACATACACACACAGACAGACACACACACACACACACACACACACACGCCCTCTGGTGCCATGTACTATGTATGTAACATTAAGCCATTCATGTGTGAATGATTCCCATGCATGTGTGTGAGTGCGCGGGCGTATAGGCATGACGCAAGTGTGTTTATGTTTGTGCACTGCATACACATCTGAGCCTTCACAGTTGAACAGACCCCATGAATCACAGATCAGGCCCCTCTTTCATCTGTGCAGATAGCCCATTATTGCCCCAGCACCATAACCCCCCCTCCTCCCAGCACCGGCCTCAGTACAATAAAGAGAGAAGTGTGAGCCGGTTTCAGACATGCTCTGTCATACAGTGAGTGCATGCTTGTGCGTGTGAGCAAAAGAAAGAGAGGGAGAAAGAGAGAGAGGGGGAGAGAAAGAAGAGAGAGAGAGAGAGAGAAAGAAAGAAAGAGGAAGGGATGTAGGGAAAAATAAGTCTAAAGCAGTGTTTTCCCCGCCTAGGGCCTAGGCAGGCATGGTGATGTGGGATCAAATTAAATCTGCATCTACCTCTCAACACTGATGCTGTAGGAGAGACATCTCTGGCAGACACTGCAGCATGCTTACATCTCCTGAGGAGAAACAGCAACACAGCAACACACATACGCAGCTGACACAACCGCAGCACGGACTCACATGTTAAAATATACTACATAGTGTGACAGATACATATACACGCTACATTAGAAACACAAACAGAAGGGGTAGCAGAGTAGTATGAGATTACAAGGAACACCACACTGCTGACTGAGCTGTACTAAAGCAAGTCACAATACACTGCCACAGATCACACAACAAATCTACAAGACCTACTAATAATCAATATCAATAGTGATGTTGATTTTGTCACTCTCAAAGCATACTACTGGGTTGTTATTTCTCTGAATACACCACATACATATTTACATATTTAGTAACTTGAAAGGATATGTTGTAACAGACCACTGAATATGAAAAAAAATCCAACAAATTTCCTCAAATTATGTAATCTGATGAACATCATAAAGAATGTCCAATTTCTAAAGTGTTTTTTAATTTATTCAAAATCACCATAAAATGTCTGGTTTAAGGTTACGAACAATAGAAGGATGGATGAGTCAAAAGGTCTTCAAGACAGGGGGGTATTATGCAGAAATGTCAGACAGTTACTTCAAAGCATGTAGAAAGACTCACCTATCACTTATCTCATCAAATGCCAAAAAATGACTTTAATCAAACTGAGTGCTTTGTATGCTTACAGATAACAACTATAATCTTGCTGCCAGTAACCTAACTTGTATGAGAGCACTGCACTTTAGTAGCCCAGAGGATTTACACAGAGGCTGCAGTTAAAGGCAAAGCCTTCATCAACTCTCATCAACAGGCTTTTTATATATACAACAAAACACACAAAAACAACAACAACAAAATCCTATTGCACTCTTAAGCATTGTGCTCATTAACGCTCACAATCAGACGTTAGGATCAATGTTACAAATGTTACAAGATCCAAAAAGAGTGTCTCATTATTTTAAGTCAATGCAGTGCAGAAACTCATAAGCAGTCTGACACAGATGATTCAGCAGATGCCTAGAAGGGTCTTATGGTGATGATGTAACTCTTGGCTGCACAGTATAGGAGCCTCTTTCAAGTGAAGAATTGCACGCTCAAGGTTGAAATACATAAATAATATATGAAGTCTATATGAGACAGGAGGTTGTCCTTTGTATTGCAGCCTTTTTCATTAGTCATCTAAAATACCAAATCTTCTGCTATTCTCAACTTACTGAAGTATTGTATCAAATGAACCGATTGTTTTGAGCATTTACTGAATCAGCATCAGTTAAAGACTTCCTCTCATACAAAACATTACACAAGAAATACTGTAGATGCAATAAAATGCTATCCTTGTAGATCTAAATATCTATTTTACAGTAATGTGATACAGACATAGCCTTCGAGAGACGTGCAGTACGTAGTTTAAATATCAGCTGATATGTGACTTCTTTATGTTCTGACAAATTATGGGATAGATGTCCATTGAGCGATTGCGTTGCATTGTATTCATTCTTCTGAATAAGCATTACTGAAATTTGTACTTATTCTTATGGCTTGGTTGCTAATCAGTGGATATTTGAATGCAATATACAAAACATGCCTTTGACAAAAACAAGACGGGCGATTTGTTGCTGCTGTACTGGGCTAAAGGTTCTAAAGAACAAGCGAGCCGAGAGCTAAGAGACTGGCGCCCTGCCTGGACCACTGACCGCTCAATGGCATAGAGAGAAGACCCCATCACAGAGCCAGCTGCAGTAGGGCTATACAGGGCAGCACACTGCAGGGAGAGAGATAGAGAGAGGAACCGCCGGCGCCAGAACCCTGCTGGTCGCACAACAGGAGTGCCGACACCACCACCAAGCTGACCACTGACACAACATCTGCAGGACTTTCTTGGAGTCAAGGCACAGGGAGAGGGGTTTACTGGCGTATAAGAGGGAAGTGGCTGGAGGCAGTGGACATTAGGCATCCATTACATTAAGAGATCACGGTAAATAAGCCATGTTCACACTGTGTTAAGTCGCATTTTAGACCTTTAGATCTATAAACTTTGTCTAACAAGTGTTTCAGTTTTTTTATGACAGACATGTTAAAATGAATGATGAACAAGGAGCAGAGCAACAGCAATCTGTTATGGTAGCCTCGTGAACCAGACTCTTTCACATCGTTTCACTTTGTGCAAGGAGTCTGGCTTTTCTCAATTGGCATACATTAGCTTCCTGGTAGGCAGATATTTTCTGTGACCTTTGAAACTATTGGACATGCCCTGGCCATGCCTTTAACCATTCACTGATTGGTCCTAGACTGTTCTACAATTTTTTTTTTTACCTGAGGAAACCTAAGCCTTTGGATAAGTACCTGACTGTGCTGTAGCATAATGTGATATTAAGTAGCCAGGCTAACTAATTGTGTATAGATAATTTATAAAATGTGTATAAAGTATGAATAAAGTCAGATTATTACATATGCCTCCCAAGTCACAGATGATCTCCTGACTTCATTGGAGTACAGCCAGCACAGTCACATCAACACTCTGAGCTGTAAGCTCTCCTGCTTAACATAGTAACAGCTCAGCACTATGAAGGTCTGACTGCATAACACATGTGTATGGTCACACTCACACACACACACACGCACTCACACACATGCAAACTTATGCACACACACACACACTGAAATGTGTGCAATGCCCCACACAAACACACACCCACACACATACACACTGAACACATAGGAACGGTCCTATGGCACTGCCTCCTTCTTTCACATGCCTCAATCCAACAGCATATAATCCAGCTGGGCCCAGTGTTCGTGACACAAAGCAGATGTTGTGTGTGCAGATTTGCAGCCTCCCAGCGTTGAGGTTAATCCCTGCATTACAGATCAGGCTGTGTGTGTGTGTGTGTCTGTCTCATGCATGTGGGCAAGAAAGCCAGCGAGCGAGTGAGTGTCGGGGTAGATTTCATCCCCGCTTGCGGCCTTTCCCAGAGCTAATTTTTTAACCCTGTCTGGTAGGGAGGAAGACAGGAGAGGGCATGAGAGAGTTCAACCTGAGAACCTGCAGTAAATTCCTGTGTCGTGATGCAAAGTCAAGATTTTTAGCTTTAACTTTATTGAGTGTGTAAATGCATGTGTCTGAGGGTCTTTATAGTGTGTTTGTGTGTGAGAATGTATGAGACTGTCAAAATAGGTGTGCATTTATGTACGGTGTACGTTGTGTGTGTATGTGTGTGCATGTCGGTATGTGTGTGTGTGTGTGTGTGTGTGTGTGTGCAAATAGGTGTCAGTCTGGTTCAGTCTAAGTCTCCCAATACATACAAGCTGGCTAGTTGTTTTTGCCAGAGGCAAGAATGGATGGCGTATGGAAAGTCCAGTGCACAGGTTAATAGTATGGTAGTTCAGGCGAAGACAGTTAGAAGTTAATGACTACAATGGCTACACTGGCTTAATGCTTCTGGTGCAAAAGAGTGCAGTGGAGGGCTGCAGTCCTGATGTAGAGAGTTAGCACTGGTTAGCCCTGGACGTCTGCAGTCCCAGTGCAGTGTTAGTGCTGGGGACTCTGCTGAAGCTGTTTAAGGTGAGGAGTCACATGCAGCACTGCTGACACTGCAGAGATGAGCGTGCTGAAGCGAAAGTAGGACAAAAGAGGGCAGGAAAGAGAGAGAGAAAGAGAGAGAGAGAGAGAGAGAGAGAGAGGAGATGGAAAAAGAGAGAGATAAAAGTGAGCAAAGTAGAGAGGGGGAGAAGAGAGGGTTTAGTCAGAACAGAAAAAAACGACTGAGGTAAGACAGAGAAGTCAGAGAGGGTAAAAGCGGAGTGAGAGGCACAAACGTTCATGAAGTTCCGTGTTCTATTTTTACAAGGGGAGCGGGAAAATCCCCCTTTATGCAGACCAGAGTCAAGCCCTCATACGCTGATACAGAAGATCATTAAAAAGTTTATATTGTGATGTTAACTGAATTATTCACATTTGCTCCTATTGTAATGTATTATGTTGCTCTATCAATGATCTTTGGAGAAGTCAGGAAAGAAAAAACAGAAACAGATGTGAATAAAATGAAGATTGAAAAACAAAGCTGAGAGGGGACGTAGGAGTAGTAACATGCTGCAGGCAATATGGACAGCCACCAATTCTATAGCTATTACAGATTTATTACACCAGTATAACACTTAATGCAGAGGGGAGATCTTAAAAAAAAATCTGTTTTCGAACGTCCAGAATATAAATCAAAGGAATTCCGTATAGATGGCCTTTGAAAGATGAGTTGCCCTAAGGCAGAAACAGACCTGGCCCTGATTTGGGGTGCATTTCTTCAAACCATGTTTGGCTAACAAAAATTGTAATCTTTTGCAATGGTTTGGACCATCGTTTGCAAATTTGGTGTGTCTACAAACGCTAGTTCCAACGATAAAACACAACATGCTTGGAAAGTTTGGTGGCTGGAACGATTATCTGAGAGCAGTCATTCCAGTCAGGTTACAGTGTCATTTGGTAGTTCTTGGTAGTTGCTATTGGCTTAAAAAATCTTGTCACTTTCATATACCAATAAGGTGCCAAGACAAAAAAAGAGACAAAGACAAAAAAGGTAAGACTGTTTTCTGGTTCAGAACCATTATCTGTAAGCTCCATGTTTTTTCAGAAAAAAATTGAGAGAATCTGATAGCCTACTCCTAGTAGCTGCAGTCTACCTTATAACAGGCATTTTGAATGGAATGAATGTCCACTCACAGACTTGCTCTTCATCAAAGTGACATCAGGTGGCATACCGAGTCAATAACGAGGTAGAAATGGTGGTACAACAGTGACAATGACAAATACAATCAGTGCATCCAGGTTTCAGTCCCAGGCTTCTTTAGTTTACATTTTTTAAGCTAAACTCAATAAATGCTCTGATGATGTCTGTTAAAAAGTGTGGCGTTTGCATTATGTCTGTAATTACGATGACAGGAAAACCCTAGGGTGCTTTTGTCTGACAGGGCTTTGGCTAGCATTGCAAAAATCACTCATTGGTCTGGATTCAAACCATCAATCTCAAAATAACAAGACAACTTCTTTAGCTTATTTTCATCAATTTTTAAGATCATAAATAATGTTTGGAGGAAAATAAATAATTTTATGGCAGACTGAGTGCAGACTTTTTAAAAATTCACCATAATGATTACAAACAACACACGCTTGCAGTAACATGGGCAAAATAGGCGAATATTATCTTGATAGTATTTCTTTCTGCTTCAGCAATGGTGTAGTTCGAGCAAACGACCGATATGGGGTAATGCAATGGAGGAGCACCACTTTCCTTTTTGCATAATACTGCCATAGTTTAGCAACGAGTAACGCTGAGATAAGATTTGTAGAAATGCACCCCTGAGTGGTTCAGTGCAGTCTGGTCTGGTCTGGTCTGGTCAGCTGTGGGTGTAGATACTGCAAGCAGAGCACCGCAAGCCTGTGACCATCTCCCTGAATGATGAGTTGCCCTCCCGTGGTGCATGATGGGTAATAGCCCCTGGGGGACTAATAGCAGAAAACAGCAGCGATGATTGGATGACAAAATGAGGCAGTTAGGGTTCTGTATTTGTGTGTGTTTTCGTGTGTGTTTGATGGGGATTATTTGTGTGTTTGTGTGTGTCTATGTGTGTGTGTGTGTGTGTGTGTGTGTGTGTGTGTGTACATGTGTACACACACACACACAAATGCCTCATTGTCATATTGAAGCTGAAGTGAACAGGCACAAGTTTGACCTTTGACCCAGGGGTGATTGACATCAGAGTGTCAACACCACGAGTGGCAAATTAGCACCCCCACAATTTCAGGAAACATCAGCTTCACAATTATGTAACACACAGACACACACACACACACACACACACACACACAGAGACAGATCACACAGCACAGCTCTCTTTGCTGAATCAGAGCCTGTCTGTTATTAGAGTTTTGTGTGTTACTAAGTGCATTAAGTGTGTTACATTCTGCTCATATTATTATGATGAGCAGTCTCTGCATAAAGGGCAGGGCAGAGGCAAGAGGAAGTGAAAGAAAGGAGGGTGGGGTGGGGTGGGGTCTTATATCATTTCCTTTCCCTTTAGGGGCCAGCCACAGAATTTGTTTATGAGTTGTTTTGCATGCGGTTGGTGTTTTTTAAAGATAGTTTAGTTTTGATTTGAACCCTGTTAGACAAATGAGGTGAGTAATCTTATGACTCTCTCTCATTCTCTCCTTCTCCCTACCCACCCCCTTTCTCTCTCTCTCTCTCTCCACTCATATCTTGTCAGTGAGTGCTGTGAGGCATGCTGGAATATTAATTGGTCTTGCCAGTGATTATAAAAAGCCCAAGTGACAAGAGGACTGAAATCCTCGCCTCCGATTGGATGGTTTTTTGGGCTGCGGCAGCAAGTGATGGGAGGGTCGAGCGTCCTCTCAGCGAGCTCCTCGGAACACTCCGGCTGCTCTGGTCATCGGCCAGTAGACACACACACACACACACACGCACACACACATACACACACACACACACACACACACACATGGTCCCTAGAGTATGAGTGAACCACACCCTTCTGTAAAAAGCTGCCATTCCATTGGTTCCTCATTACCCTATCAGTAATCAATTGATTCAAGTACACTCATAAATAGCATGTGAATGACCACAAAAAACTGAACAAATGCGCAGTCATAAACAGGCATACACATGCAAACACACACACATGCACACACACACACACACACACACACACACACACACACACACACCAAGACAGAGGTGAAAAGAAGTCGTTCTTCAGTCTTTTTTCTTTTTTAGCCCACCAGGATGCTTCCTTGTGCTTGTATGTTGCTGCCCTTACTTGTAAATGCGTGCCATTCTTCATTAGGGTGTGTGTAAGTAAGAGAGAGGAAAAATGTATGTGCGGATGTGTGTTTGAGTGTGTGTGTGCGTGTGTGTGTGTGTGTATGAGACAGACAGAAAATGGGTATGTGTGGGCAAAAGAAAATTCAGCAAATGCGTGCTGGAGTTTCTCATCAAGTCCTTGAAATTTCTGCCCATGTTTCTCTGTGTGTGTGTGTGTGTGTGTGTGTGTGTGTGTGTGTGTGTGTGTGTGTGTGTGTGTGTGTGTGTGCGTAAGGCATGTGTGTGTGCGCGCACGAGACACGTCTCTCAATCCCAGTGCAATTACAGCAGCGCTCAGAGCCTTGAAAGGGAACTTTGCTTATCCGTGTCGGCCCTGCCATCCAACCTCACAACCCTCACAACCCCCCACCCTACCCCAGCCCCAGCTCCAGCTCCAGCTCCAGCTCCAGCTCCACCCCATGGGGAGACAGATAGCTCTGTAGTTCCCCCGTTTGCTGGGTCTTTTACCCCACTCATCCCTTCTTCCAGAGAAAAAAAATTGATCCAAAGGAAGAAGAGAAAACAAATAGAATGTGAGGATACTAAGCACTGTGTGTGTGTGTGTGTGTGTGTGTGTGTGTGTGTGTGTGTGTGTGAGTGTGTGCACAATGCGGTGCAGAAAAAATGAGAGGGGAAGAAAAGAAAGGATAGAAGGAGGAAGACAACAATACGGGAGGACAGGAGAAGAGAGGAGAAGAGAGGAGAGAAATATGATAACGGGAAGAGGAGGAGTACATGGTGCAGATGCATGCAGTAAAGAGGAAAGGCAAGATGAGAAATGATACTGACAGCCCTTGCTTGCTCTCTTTTCCCCTCTTTTTCTTTCTTCCTCTCGCTTCTCCTGTGTGTGTGTGTGTGTGTGTGTGTGTGTGCGCGTGTGTGTGTGTGTGTGTGTGTGTGTGTGTGTTGATGCTGAGTGTTTTGGGCTGGCTGAAGATGAAAGTCTGTGTCTTAGTGATGAGAGCTGAAACACAGAAGAAATTAGTCACACCTCTCTCAGCCAGACACATTACTCCTCCCTTACTTTATCTAGCCTGTTTATGCAAGAGGAAAGCATTGCCCTGTCCCTCTCTTTTTCTCACACACACATAAACACACACACACGCACACACACACACACACACACACACACAATCTTCTACTATTCTTTTATACAACACTCTAGTTCAGAAAAAAGTGGTACCTTTTATCTTGAGTGGTTCTTTTTACCTTGCGTGATACCCTACCATTTTACCACACACAATTTTTCCACCAACCCACACACACACATAAACTCAAACATACACACATACACATACACTGCCAGCCATTCCACTCTTTACTCACACACACACACACACACACACACACACGCATACACACACAACAACAATGTCTAACATCACCACATGCAACCACATTCACACACACACACACACACACACATGCATACACACACACAACAACAATGTCTAACATCACCACATGCAACCACATTTACACACACACACACACACACACACACACAACACACACACACACACATTGCATATTCTGTGAACTCTGTGCTGTTTGAATGCAGTCCTGCACATCTGCAGTATATCCTTCTGTTCAGCAGCATGCTGCGTAGTGTGCTTTCTCCCTTTGATGCGGCGCTGTTGTGATGTAATAATGCGCATTAGCTGGTGTGAAGCAGCCTGCCACCCTCAGGGCCTGGAAACAGTTAAGTATCGCTGGCTTGCCATTGACTTGCATGTTCACCAATGACACTGATGATGCTGCATCTGTTTAAGCGCTTGAGAATGACTGTTTCGCATTATGTGGTGAAGTGCTAATTACTCTCATCACGTAATTGGTAATTACTGATGCATGTTGCCCTTAACACACGGCTTCCTCTTCTATGGCTAACTGCATTGCTTATCCCTCTTGGAACGTTTGATTCGGGCCAAGCTGTTAGCTTGGACAACTGCAAAGTATCTGTGGGTTTACGGTGAGAACATGGCGGTAAATGGCGGTGCTGAATTACAGTCACCAGTTATAGGACAAAGGATTACATAAGGCACAGAATGTCAGATTACATTTTCTGGTTAAGTATTGAAATCTGTTTTGCGGCTTTTGCTCTTATCAGAACCAAAACGGGCCAATTGATACACGGTACCGAAAACACTCATCAGGTATTTGGTGAGCTTCTGCCTTACAGAGTGAGACCTGAGAGAAAATACAGTCAAAGCATCTTAATAGTAATGTGTATTACTATTTTGTACTCAAACACCAGAGTACACACATACACACACAGTCACACACGAACACAACATACGCAGACACACACACACACACACACACACACACACACACACACGGAGAGTAAGACAAAACAAAAACAAAAATAACAAAAATATCTGAATGGGTTGTGGGATGAGTGTGTTTCAAGATTCTCTTAGGAGGAAAAATTGTTCAATTTTAAAACCCCTCTCACAGCAGCTCCCAGAGAATACAGGGGTAAGGGTCACTCACTCTCTCACACACATAAACTCTCTTCTTCTTCTCTTCCTCCCTTGCCCTCTCTCTCACTCATACACACACACACACACACACACTCAAAACAACCACAGGTAATTTTAAGGAACTTTACAGTAAAGAAAGTATGAATGGTGACTACTGAAGGGTTTCACTTAAGAGTCTTTCCATGCCAAGGGCTTCATAATATATCCAAGTAGCTATCGCACTGGCACATGTCCAGTCATCCTCACATACATTCTATACGTTATTCTATACATATCCAGTGACTATGGCTTGATAATACTGGAACACATACACTGTATCATAGGCTATAGTCTTATAGGTTGGTTACTGACCGCTACATTCAAAAATAAGGCTATTGCAGTCATTTAATGAATATAAACTGCACTGTGTTTCACCCACACGATAATGTTTTAGGGAAATTTGAAATGGAGCAAAATCATGTATTACAGTAATCACATCCATATACTGTATCACAGTTTATGCCAATAATTTTCACACTTGTCTTAATGCAGCGTCTACCTTAACACTTTCACAACAACCGTAGACTATGAGTGCCAAACTGTGTTCTCTTTTGCATAGCTTTAGGACAAAATGCAATCACCACTTCATCCAAAATTCATGGTTTTTTTGATAGTTTTATAGAAACACTTAAATATGAAGTCAAAAACTAAAAGAAATAAAATACAATATATTCAATCAATCTACATCCAATTCTATTTATTTGCCATATTTACTATTGTACATATTGTAGACTTATTTGCATGTAATATAGTACATCTACTGAAATGACATACTGCTGTACTCTTAGACTGCAGCATACAACTTGTGTCTGGTGTGTACCATTACTAGATTGTTTTTACCAAAAAAATGTGTGAACATTTTACTACTGTACTGGTTTTATATAACAGAGCCATCATTATAGTAAACCACATCATAAAGTGAGCTTACAAGTCAAGCGCACAAATTCACACAAAATTGCATCTGCACATTCCTTCAGTTTACACAGATACAGAGAAATATTCACTATATATTCACTGTATGTGCCATTTTTACAGAAACACATAAGAATGTCACTTAGATAGTTCTGTATTGCAATATCCACTCAAAATATATATAATACATAGCATTTACTGTATATAACGTGTAACAAAGTTGATCTATGTCAAACTGTATGAGAAAAGCTATATTTGATGTGTTTTGTTTCGAATTGTTTCTGTTTTTGTGCTCACTACACAGTGATTGCCATTGACGTGTTGCTGAGTGACAGCGTGTGCTATAGTTACGGTGGCATTAGTCATTTTGGGTGAAGTATGAAGGGTTTTGGTGGCTGTCGTGCATTTTGCAGCAAATGTTAACTGGGATGCTCAGATGTGTCTTGGTAAAGCACGCACTAAGTTTGAGAATGACAGGCAAAAACTGTAATTACAGTTTATTAAATCTAAATCTGGGCCTGAGTCTAATGAGGCATTTATAATATAGATTGCTACACACACAGTTTTGCTCATCCTTATCCTTAACATAGCGGAGTTTAAGAAAGCTCCCCAGGACATGAAAGCAGATCTCAGAGCAGGTAGAGCATGGGTGGACAGTGGGAAAGGACTGATTTACAGAGTGCATTAAAGACATTACAGCAGTCCAATGGCCTCTTGAAGTGTTACATCAGGGCAGGCACTTTAAATAGATTACCCTTCAGGAAAAGACTCCTGGTGGTCTAGATGGCAGCTTTTTTCAGTACGAATGTTGAGTGTCCCGACTGAACTGAAAAAATGTCATTCTGCCGCTCTGAGACTAGCTCGAGCTCTGGCTGTGGACGCAAGGCCCCCGATGGCAGAACAAAACGTCATCTCTGACATGAAGGCCGCTGACACTACCTCCTGGTGCTCCCATGCAGAAAGAAACACAAAGAAACACACACACACACACACACAGGCTTGTGTACATAAATGCACGCACACGCACACACACACACACACACACACACAGACACACACACAAACATACACACAAATGCACACACTGCCTAATAGTACCAGTCTCGCCCGGAGGGGGTTGACCTTGGACAGAACCCAACCCTGTCATAAGCCCTCCAGCCCAATAGGGGGATCCCTAGGGGCATTCGAGGCACTAGCAGTCACACCCCCCAGGCTGCAGGGCCAGGCCTGTCACCACGCACTGCCCTAATGAGGTGCAGGGGCAGCAGTGGCCCAGCCCCAGCCCTGCCTGCGGATGTTCATAAACAGCAGAGTTTTCAGAAATGTGCCATTTCACAGCCTGTGTGCTTCACTTGGGTGCACTTGGGCTTTAGCTCTTTCATTCATTTGGTGTTTTCACTTGTGTGGATGCCAATGTGTAAGAGTGTGTGGTGTGTGTGCATGTGTGTGTGTGTGTGTGTGTATGGGACTATGGACCATGTCTGTCTTAAACTAAGAATGAAAATACTCATAAAATGCTAATGCAAACAGACACACACACACACACACACACCTTCCTATTTACCATAAAATGATGAATGAGAGGATACATGCTCCCTCTTCTCATTCTGCCTTAGTGCTCCAATGTGTCATATGTCAAAAGTATGAGAGCATGTTAATGACTACATGTCCACTATTTAGGCATAAAACCACACACTTACTGTGAATTTCTACCAAGTAGTGTGTTGATGTTTTCAAAAGTACCCTGACTCAGCTTGATGAGGTTTGAATGTCTTTGGCAGATCTCATTTAGACAACATTCAGTTGCTGTTTTTTATTTCCCATTTTAACAGTGAACTGCAAAAACAGAACTAAAGTGACATTCACTCCAGGCGACTCCAGACTTTCACCCAGTGGGTGGTTGAAAGAAATTGTCACCGATGAAGGGAATGATACTGTCAGGAGTGACCTCGGTTATTCGATTGTGTGCACACTGCGCATCTCGTTTCCCCTGAAGTACCATCTGATTCAGTGGCTCTGTTTGTGTTTGTGTTTGTGTTTGTGTTTGTGTTTGTGTTTGTGTTGTGTTTGTGTTTGTGCTGATCCCAGATATTGCTATAGCCTTCTGGTGATCATTTAATGGAGCGTGCCTGGAGCTTAGCCCATCTTGATAGGAGAAAACAATCAGACCTCCAACTAACCCCTGTTCCTAAACCAGACTAGATAACCAATTTAGAGACTTCAAAGGAGAAAAAAAAGGAGGAAAAAAAGCTGAGATAATTATTCAAGGACAGCAAAGCGAAATGGAAACGATAGTAGGCTATATTTTAGTTCAGAGCATACAATTAAGGCCCTTAAAAACCTTTGTTTTTTTCCCACTGGCTATTTCACATCCTCAGTGGTAAATGCAACACTAATGCTCATGTTTGTCTTAGTGTTGTTTTCCCTGCGTAAAGCCTGGATAAATAGTTTGCTAATGCACTGTCTGTGTGCCGCAGAGTAAACACCCACTCACACTTGTACCTGTGCCATCCACTGGATGACTGGTATGTTCAGGTAGCCAGCAGAACCAAACCCCCAACCACCACCACCACCCTCTCATGTTATGCTGCCTGTTCCCTTACTGATCTCTGCTAATGAGAATTTACTGAAAGGCCTTGAAAAATACCATTTGCAGCAGGCTGCACCTAGACAAAGCCACAGAGCCATGCACAGGGATCAGTGGGCATGGTATATTCCTTTCTATGAGTCTACACAAACACACACACACACAGCATACAACATTCACTCGCACACACACATACACACAACACCACATTCACACAAGCAACACCAAAGCACACACCACAACTACAATTCACATTCCCTGAGCACTCTCTCTCTCTGTTTCTCTCTCTCACACACACACGCACGCACACACACATTCACACACAACCATGAACACAGACACCGACTAAAACAATCTTGCAAAATTTCACTCATGCAGTCCTCCCTTACTCCTCCCCTCTGCATATGCATGTGCATGTCCCCGTCCCTCCGCTCGCCTTTCCCTCTCTCTTCCTTTAAGTCCTCTGTTGCTCTGTCGTTCCTCTGCCCTCCATCCAGCCCCATGAAGTCTTGAGGCAGCACTGCAATCAGTCCTCTCCCTCCCTCCCTCCCTCTTCCCTTCATCCTTCCATCCCTCTCCGCCTCTCCCCCTCTCCCCTTGACTCCTGCTGCCCTGGTACTCCCACGCGGGGCCATGTGAAGGCGTGCAGAGGAGTCAGGGAGGTGGCGCGTGGTAAATTGAGTGTCTGGGGTTATGCTAGGTGCACGGTGAGGGAAGAGCACAGGAGCATGGGCATAGGGTCACACTGAGACAGCCGATTAGGCAAAGTGTGTGTGCGTGTGTGTGTATGTGTATGTGAGTATATGTGTTTTTGAGCATGCAGGTACATTTATGCATGTGTGTGTGTGTGAGTGGGTGGCTGTGTGTGTGTGTGTTCTTTGTGTTTGTGTTTGTGTGGCTGTGTGTGTGTGTGTGTGTATCCATGGAGCCCAAGCTGGGAGTAACTGTTGCAGGGGGTGTGGTGCAGGTCGTTTGGCTGGGGTTGCTGACCTGAGATTGCCGTAGTAAAAGTCATAGCTATCCACCGGCTTATTGAACCTTTCAGGGTCATTAGACATGGGCTAGGAATGAGGACAAGCCTGCCCCCCAGTGAAACATCATTTATAATGCTCCACTCTTGATGCTGATGGTGGTTGTGTATGCATTTATGTGTGTGTGTGTGTGTGTGTGTGTGGTGTGGTGTGTGTGTGGTGTGTGTGTGTGTGTGAGTGTGTGTATTTGTGTGTGTGTGTGTGTGTGCAGACTGTTTACTTGGCTGCAAATGGGACACGGTTGGTGATTTTTTCTGTAGAAATATCTGATTGGCCACAGAGAGCAGAGAACTGGATGGAAAGAGGGAGGAGGGAAAGACACAGAGAGAGAGAAAGAAAGAGAAAGAGGGATAGAGAGAGAGAGAGAAAGACCGACAGTGGAGAAGTGGGGGCTTATGTAACAGACTGGAGATTGGGAGTTTTAGTGCTGAAATAAGAATAAGCCTTGATCCCTTATGAATCTGTGTGTGTGTTTCTGAGTATGGGCATGCAAGAGCGTGTGTAAGAGTGAGTGTGTGTATGTGACTGTGTGTGTGTGTGTGTGTGTGTGTGTGTGTGTGTGTGTGTGATTTTCTGACTGTGTGCGTGTATGCAAGAGAGGGAGTGAAACAGACAGAGGGAGCAAAAGAGATCAAGAGAGTATAAGTAGGAGAGAACCAAAACGAGAAGAAACAAAAAAAAAGAAAGAAAAAGAAGAACAAAAGAAAACGAGAAGCAAACAAAACAAATGGAGCCTTAATCATTCAGGGAGCGTTACAGCGCGCTGCTGACACACTGAATATCCGGGCGACTTTAACAATATCTCAGGCCGCTGGCTGGCCTGGTCGCGTCTCCTCAGCCCTGCCAGAGAAATAATTACACTCTGGCCGGTTTTATTACTGTCACATCTGCCAGAACACCGACGCCGCGCCGCTGTCACTCAGGCGACAGCAATCACCTGCCGCTGCCGCCACCCAGCGTGTGTGAATAGCCCTCTGACAAATAAGATCAGAGTTTGCAAAGGCCCCAGCTTTCTCTCTCTCTCTCTGTCTCTTTTTCTCTCTGACTCTCTCTGTCTCTCTCTCTTTCTTTCTCTCTCTCTCTCTCTGTCTCTGTCTCTCTCTTTCTCTCTGTCTCTGTCTCTCTGACACTCTCTACCTCTCTCTCTCTTTCTCTCTCTCTCTCCTCTCTCTCTCTCTCTCTCTCTCTATCTCTCTATCTCTCTCTCTCTCTCTGTCTCTCTCTCTCTCTCTCTATCTCACACCGTATGCACACACCCGCACATCTGATTCTGAAACTGTTTTTTTTTTTTTGTCTTGACAGTCAACGTGGTATGAAATCTGACATGCTGTTCACCTTAATACGCATGACTGCAGTGGGAACCTTTCGCCATTCATACACAATGGGAATGCCATGAAGTCAGATAATAAAATGTATTGTGTATATTAATAGCAGCTATAGTAGCCGTTTCACTTGGAACTGGTTGAAAACTGGTGCTCTGGCCCTTGGCAGCTTAGATTTTCAGTGTTTGGCCCTCAAAAAAAAAGTTTGGCCACCTCTGATCTACAGTATATGTATATACTGTCTATTTATGTATGTATGTACGTATGTATGCATGTATGTATGTATGTATGTATGTAAGTATATATGTATGTATCTATGTATGTATGCATGTATGTATGTATGTATGTATGTATGTATGTAAGTATATATGTATGTATCTATGTATGTATGCATGTATGTATGTATGTATGTATGTAAGTATATATGTATGTATCTATGTATGTATGTATGTATGTATGTATATATGCATGTATGTATGAATGTATGTATGTAAGTATATATGTATGTATCTATGTATGTATGCATGTATGTATGTATGTATGTATGTATGTATGTATGTAAGTATATATGTATGTATGTATGTATGTATGTATGTATATATGTATGTATGTATGAATGAATGTAAGTATGTAAGTATGTATGTATGTATGTATGTATCTATCTATCTATCTATTTCATTAGTTTGTTTATGGATTGTTGCTACAGTATACCTCCTCTCTAGTTTCCCCTCCTCTAAGCCTTTCACTCCTGGCTTGCTCCTGTTCCCCTGTGCTGCAGGTGGCTGCCAGGTAGCTGGATAATTAAAGATGAGATCCTGTGTGTCCGACAGAGATGGATCACCTCCAGCGGGAACGCTCACTGTCACACACCCAGATCAGCCCAGAACCCCACCTCTTACAGGCCACGTGCACGTGCGTACACACAAACATGTGCACACACACACACACAGAGTGCAATCATACATACATAGCACAAGCATATACACACACAAGCATACACACACGCACATACACACACACACACACACACACACACACGCACACACAGAGATACACACATACACACATGCACACACACACAAACACACACACACACACACACACACAGCACAAGCATAGACACAAAGACACACACACACACACGTACACAAATGCACATAAACACACAATTCATATATCACATACACATACACATACACACTTTCCTTCAAGAGACACACACAAAAGCACATATAACCATACACAAACTCTCTCTCTCCCTTTCAGACACACACACACACACACATTCATCCCTTTTGAAAAGCCCCCACACACACCTGGGTGCAGTCGGCCATTCACAAAATTCCTGGGTAATTATTTTTCTCCCCTCTTATCGGAGGCCAGTCAGCCAGAGATTTGTTCATTTCCCCTCCGACTTCGAGTGCAGGTTAGTAATTACCTCTCCCAAAAGAAAAAGGACTTGAGCATTTTGCAAATAAGCCTCAATTACAGTAAAACATCTTTGTTTCTCTTGCCACACTGCAGTTCTCTTAATTTCTTCGGCTCATTTCTTGACAATTACTGTGTAACATTTTAGAACTATTTGCTAAACTTAAACTAAACCTTTTTGTGAACCACCACAGCAAATTCTCATTGTCTGAACAAACTACAATTACAGAACTGCGTATACATTTACAAAGGGTAATTGTTGCATTTTATCTGTTATGGCATGTCTTACGCTGATATTTCCACTCCAAAAAGTCATGCATGGTCAGTGGACATATCCATCCTTGTCGTCAATGGCTTTGTATTTTTGGTATGTCTGTGGAACTGTACTGAAAAATACTACTTATCATTTGGACAGCAACCACTAACAGTGATACAGATACTATGTCTGCAATGTCACAGGCAGAGAGGCTTCACAAGCCCTTTCAGTGTGTGCTATTTGGCAAAATGTTTTCACTGAAGCATCATCAGGTCCCTGTTTAGATAATGGATTTGTAGCATCAAAAGAATGCTGGTAAAGTTCCAATTGTTCCATCCTTTATTACTTCATCCAGTGCAGAGTGTACATAGTAGAATCAATGATAAGTAGCCCCTAAATCTTATTCAAACCGCCGGAAAGACAGAACATGCATTCAGGAGACAAGTCACAGGCCTGTTGCTCCTCACCACACCTTTAAATTCCATAAACAAAGAGTCGGATTAATATTAGATGTTTTAACTAAGTTTATAGTGTGTGTGTTTTGTGTGTATGTGTATGTGTGTGTGTGTGTGTGTGTGTGTGTGTGTGTGTGTGTGTGTGTGTGTTTGTTTGTGCTTGGTTTTAAAAACAAAAATCCAACTTCTTAAGGTTCATTCACAATATAGAGGAACGTGTGGCTCTCTTTGCTATTCTCTCCATGTCCACTTCCACTCATTCATGCCCCTCCATCTCCCCCCTTTCACAACCCTCAGCCTGCCTGCCTGACTGCTTTTTATTCCTCTCATGATGTTTTTACCCAGAGTGCACCTCTTCTGGCTCATCCAGGTTGCTGTGATATGCCATTTGCTGCGGCTAACTATGCCATCTGTCCCATAAAACACACACACACACACATACACACATGCATGCACACGCACACACACACACATTACACACACACACACACACACAAACACACATTTGCTTTGTCCCCCATTGATGTTCTGTGCACACAGTGCAGGGTTTGCAGCAGGCTATGCTATGAGTAATGTCACTCCTTGTGAGTGGCTTATTGATGGAGTCTTTACCCTCATATGGGCGAGGGAGGGGCGGGCGGTCACAGCCCAGCAGAACAGCACTCAAACCAGTCCCTTCAAAGTCAAACCAGAGTCAAACCGCCAATGTGCCTGATATAAGTGCCTTGGAAACTTAGAATCTAAATCCTTTGCCCCAGCCTAAATGAATCGATGCTACGAAGGTAGTACTGCGGAAATACATAAATTCATACACATACACACACACACACCACACACACTGTAGCTCTGCTTCACCATTCATGGCAATTACTTTCAACCTTGGCTAGCTCATAAACAACACCAGTGGGGGACAAGGAGCCAAACAATACTGGGAAGAAAAGAAGCAGTTGAGAAAACCGTAACAGAGAGAGAGAGGGAGAGAAAGAGAGAGTAAAAAGGAAAGGTTCGTGAAAAAAAGATAGCAATAAAGCAAATTGAACTGTAAATAGCAGTAGAGAGAGACAGCAGAGAGAGAGAGAGAGGGAAGAAAAAGGAAGGAAAGAGACATGAGGGAGGAGAGAAGGAAAGAGGGATTTTGCAGTTGGACGGTGTAGTCCTATTCTCAGGAGGGGTAAACACACAGTGGATTTATGTGTGTCTTTGTCCTGGAGCAGGAGAAAGCTTCTACCACTAAGAAGCTGTCGCACACAAAATGGATGTTTGGCCAGACTCCCTATTCAGATGCAGCCTTCAGCCAATGTGTGTGTGAGTGTGTGTGTGTGTGTGTGTGTGTGTGTGTGTGTGTGTGTGTGTGTGTGTGTGTGTGCATGTGTAGCAGGGGTAGTCATCGTCTGCAGGAGCTATTTATTAAGCTCGGACGCCTCTCTGGGGCTAAATTGGTTTTCTTTGTGAGAGGATGTTTCCACTCTCGCTCTCTCTCTCTCTCTCTCTCACACACACACACACACACACACACTAATACACACACACTAAACTCTCTCTCTCTCTTCCTTTCCTCTTCTCCTCCTCTCTCTGTCTCCTGTGACCGGGAGGTATCACCCCTATGAAAGCCCCTTCAAGGTGGAAAACAGCATAAGAAAGGGCAACACCAGCTCTCATTTTCATTAAAAGCAAAGTTTGTTTTTGACAAAATCGGGCCAAACAATCACTTCCATTTTAGAGTCAATTTTCTGGAAGATGTGAGGTATCCTTCAGTGATTCATGTCTTTCTCCCCATCTCCCAAACGTCTTAATGGCGTACAGTGTCATCGAGGTGATGTTCTTGCTGAGTTAAACCACAGTTGGAGCAATCACACTCATCGCTGTCTGCCTCAGGAAAATCGTTTCTTCATTAATGCTGTAATGGAAACCACATTTTTTGATAATTAAATGGATACACTTTCACCGCATATGCTCACTCACAGCAATTAAAAAAGAGATGCTTAAATACACGTCCAGACATAGAGAAAAACACACACACACACACGCACACACACACACTCAAAGTAATTAAAATGAATTTTCAGAAAACCGAACAAACAAAGACGAATGTTACAGTAAGGTAAAAACTTCACCGTTTAGGCTGATTAAATAATTCAAGGGAGGAGCAAGGATTTTCTATTAGTATACCTATACAGATTATGGATACAAATACACCAGTGCACCTTGTAGTTTAGTGGGATCTCTGGCACACACACACACACACACACACACACACACACACACACACACACACACACACACACCTAGAAACCCACACAGAAAGCACGAGCAATTGTCAGAGTGCTTTGTTTGAGTTCAATCAATATGTTCTGGTAAAAGCCTACCTTCAAATCCCTCTCAAGTGTTGGTGGTTATTCAGTCTGAGTGGCTGCAACTCTGCCTAACCTTAGTGAAGAGATGACATGCAGGATTTTCTCTTCTCTTTTCTTCAAGTTGTGATATTAAAGTGGGGATTGATTTGGACAAAAAGATGTGTTTTCTTTTCACCCTCAGGACTACTACTACTTGTGGTATGTTGCACTCAACACACTCAACACACAACAAATGCATACACACATTACAGTATACAAACAAACACTCTAATAGAAGCACCCACAAGCATACAAATACAAATACATGCACATACATTCAGACAAATGCATACATAGACGTTTACACACACACCCACACACAAACAAATTTAAATATTTATCTATTTGTCCAACACAACCACCATTTACACCTTAGGTATTGTATTTTAGAAACACACACATACACATTCAGTGTGCATATAAGGCATTTCTATTTCCAACTCTCAATCAACGCAAAGTTATACATCTTTCTGCCACACACACACACACACACACACACACACACACACACACACACACACACACACACACAAACACATTGTCACACTGCCATTCTAGCAAATCACACCTGCGGCTACATCGCTGCCTAACCTGAGCTCCTGAAAGATTGCTGCCGCAATGAACTCACTGTTCCCAACAGGCCCCCTCTGACACATCTCCGCCCTGCCGCAAGCATCATTGTTCAGGGGCCCAAATGAGCCTCTTTATGTAAAAGTACCACATTATACAAAGAGCGAATTACACTGCTAGAGCTGGCAGCAAGGCAAAATGAGGCAGGCAGGCGGCCGGCTGTCACCAGTACCAATCATCTTGCCACTAAACGTTCGGCAGGGATGATGGCGTAAGCGTAAGCAGCAGCAACGGCAGCATTGGTGATGGTGGCAATTCTGCCCGGCTCAATTATCTCTGACCTCTCAACAAGTTGATGAGATGTCAGCAAGAGAGGCTGAAGAGGCCTAAGTGCTTCAAATGACATGTCTGCCAGTGCCAATGAAGAGGGAGAGGTTGATGATGATGATGGTAGTGATGAAGGTGGCGATTGTGATGATGATGATGATCATTCTCATCATGAGCCAACGCCAGGAGATGCCAGACTGACTTTCTTAAGAAGAGGCCCTTATTGTGCTGGCAATGATGGCAGCTCAATACAATTTAATTACATTCTGTCCAGTACAGTTTGGTTCAGCTCAGGTGACTTCAGTTGGCATCTAGCTCACTGCAATCAATCCAAATTCCACAGCCTTCGAGGCAAATGTCTCTGGGGTTGGAGGAGAGCAGTACTAAAGAGTCAGCATGATGAGACATTAATATGCTGTTTTCAAGAGTGGTAAACAAAAACACACACAACAGCGTGACCCAAACTTCTGTTTATTACATTGTTATTAAGTGTGTACTCACATGTAATAGGCAACACTGCACTAGTGATGGTCCAAAGTAGCATCAATTTCACTCAGTACTGCAATTTGCTGCAGTAGTCAGAGAAAATCAAAGCACATCTAATACTTTCAGTAGGGAGAGCAGCATCTTATTCAGTCCTTCAGCAGAATTGGCTCGAAGAGTTGCATCCAGACACTCCACACACTGACATGAGCAGAAAAATGAGGAGAGAAAAGAGATGGTGATTTTCACAGGCTGGGAAAGACAGAAATTAGATGCCTTTCATCTCCAATCTCCATGGATACAAATGTATATAGCGACAGGCCCTAACCCAATATCCTGCAGAGGGGAATCGCAATTATCAGGCAGAGATTTTATGGTGACACACAGACCTCTAGGTGTTAATTGAGTAGTATTATAACTGTGTTATGCGAATGTGCTGAGGTTAGGGCCTTGCTGGAGAGATAGAATAGTGATGATTAATAGGGCAAAAATGGACATGCACATTCACTTCAGTGTCGAGAAGGTACTCAACACTGTGAAATACTCAAGATATGGCAAAGAAGGAACTTGCCGCCATTAACATCAATTTTTAAATGTATCTATAAAGCCGTCAGGGGTGTCTGAGGAAAAGAAAAAATTAGTTACAGAAAGATAGAGGGAGAGAAGGAAAGAAGGAAAGAAGTAAGTGAGAGAGTCTTACAAAGCGAGAGAGGGTGAGTCGCACACAACATACATTCAGTGTAAGGCTAGAGAAAGTGTGGGTATAAATGATTAATCTTTGATATTGCGACACTGAAGTGGACTAAAGTTATGGTCTGAATATTGTGTCTCTTCCGGACTCCCCAGTCAATATCTTGAAGGGCTCACACGGAGAGGAAGCCTATGAATAAAACAGATCTTCCCTCTCGGTCTAACAGAGAGTGTATTGGCTGAGGATTACAGGAAAGGAAAATAATCTGACCTTTGGTGAGAAAGGGGACCTCCGTCTCAAATGGTTTCTCTCCCTAGTGCAGACTCATATTCATGCGGGAACACACACATGCACATACACGGACACACACACGCATACACACATACACACGCACGCACGCACACACACACACACACACACACACACACACACACACACACACACACACACACTCACATGCACACACACTATAGGCACACTTACTTCTTGTTTAAGGATTGCTTCTTTCCAATATGTCATTATAAATAAGTTTTGATTATCTCTGTGGTGTACATTGGGCTAGGGTTTCAAAAATGCTTTTGGAAGACAAACAATTAAATCATTGTGATTAATTGTGCAAATATATTTTCATGCCGCTTTACTTGACGGGAGAGTACATAACACATTCATAGCAACTGTCATAAACTGCTCACAAAGCATTCATTACTGTCTCATAAGGCATGACTCAACATTCATACCTTACATGAAATTTGTTATGAAACATTTAAATTATATACTTGCTCCAGTCCAATGGTCTCAAAGCAGCACTGCCATTCTTGGTTTAAACCGGTTACCTGATCATGTTACAACCGAGTCAATGGGCAAGTCCAGTGTCAAAGAGACAGAACATGAGCAAACATATCATTTATGTCTTTTATAAAAAAATGTAACCTTTATAGGTAGTTATAATCTTTTGCTACTTTGCTTACACTCAAATGGGAATGTGTCCAACCATTCCGGGGTCTGGGGTCAGCTCCATGTACCTCCCAGTGTTAAACTCAGGTGTGATTATGAATATTTCACAACTTGAGTAAAGTGACATTTGAAGCAGATATTCATGAAATATTTAAATTTGACTTGATCAGGTAACAGGATAAAACAAAAATGGAAAATGCTGCTTTGAGACCGTTGGACTTATTTTGATAATTTATCACCATTCTGTCTTCCACAGTTATGAAAGGTGGGGTATGAATGTTGAGTCATGAATACTTTGTGAGCAGTTTATGACAGCTGCTATGAATGTGTTACAGACTCACCCATCAAGTAAAGTGCTACCTATATTTCAATTGTATTGTGACATTGGGGCAGCCTACGGGTATTCTCTCCACTAAGATAATAAAGTGTGAAGACTTGACTGGACTAATTTGAAGTAATTGGCTGGCCTTTTAAAGTGCAGCTCACATCAGGTTGGGCAGCGAAGAAGACAGAGAGAGCCAAAGCCCCACAGAGTGAAGAGTCAGTGGGTTCACCCAGCTTGCTGTGAGGTATGGACTGGATGTAAAAGTTGAAATGTTTAAAGTCGTGCAGGGTTGCCATGTTTGGGTCTGACTTCTACTTTAAGTTATGTCTTATTTTTAATTCCCCCCACTCATGCTGTTCATGCAGGTGTTGGAGGATGCACTGGGGCCTGTTCTACTAAGCGAGGTTACTGGAGAACCCTCCATTGAGCATCAGTTGTTTCTGCAGTGACATGTTGATTTTAGATCAGCAGTTACTCCAGAAGTTATGCATTTTAGCCAGTAACCTGACTTCATAGTATACTTCCCTGGTGTGTCTCCTCGGAACTGTAAAATATAGTTAACATACTTTTTAAAAATTTTGAACCACCATTTCCAAACTCCTTGTTCTCTCATTGCCCCTTTATTCAGAACCACACTTGACAGTACCAGTACCTGGTGACTCTCTTTAATCCGGAACATTCTTGCCTCTGCTGAGCTTGGGGGAGGATTTGCTCAGCCAATGTGCTTACTGTAATAGTGTTGAAGGAGGATAGTGAGAGTGAGATGTATGTTTGTGTGTAGTGTGTGTGTGTGTGTTTGTGTGTGTGTCTGTCTGTGTGTGTTCCTGTGTGTGTGTGTGTCAGGTGGGTTGTGTCAGAAAGTTCCACATCTGTCCAAGCATCTGTCTGTCCTCATTAGCCGGAAAGAAAGCAGTAGAGGAGGCAGAACCTTTACACACACACACACACATACACCTGACCCTCCCCCCAACCCCATACATAAACATACACAGACACAAACAGACAAATAAACACACACACACACACACACACACACACACCTGACCCTCCCCCCAACCCCATACATAAACATACACAGACACAAACAGACAAATAAACACACACACACACACACACACACACACACACCTGACCCTCCCCCCAACCCCATACATAAACATACACAGACACAAACAGACAAATAAACACACACACACACACACACACAAACACCCACCCATACAGCGCATGTTCTTCTTTATAATGTGGGAAGACTTAGCAGTAATAAAATGGATGTACTTACAGACTGTGTAGATAACTGCAGTAGTGAACTGCTGTAGTACATATAGATGTGTAGATGGCTCTTAGTGGTGCTCTGTGGGGTGTTATAATGTCAAGGCATTCTGCCATGGTGATGAACAGACCACTACTCCACAGTAGCTGGCTATGGGAGATAGTTCTACCCAATCCCTGTGGGTGCAGTGAAACTGCAGTCGGACCAAGAAGTAATGGTGATGGCACACATACATACACACACACACACACACACACACACACGCACACACACACACACACATACACACACTGCAATGAGTTTACACCTCTCCAAAGGAGATATCAGCTAACCTGCTGTTCACACGTTACACTTCATCCACCCGACCTTGGGATCAATGACAAAAGGAGATAACAAAGTATTCTTCATGTTTTTTTACATATTTAGCATGCATGTTCACGTGAGCACAAATCTACAGTGTGTTCAAAACAAATACAGTATATTAGACACTTTACTGTTATCACTGCGTATTGTGTATATTTCACCACAGTCATGTTTTTCTTCAACTATACCACTGATGTAAAAGGATAGGCAAAAGTATTTCACATTTATAAAAGTGTCATCTCTGTATCACTCTGCCATTGTGAAGCAGCACATTTGTGCATGACTGAGTCTTTGTTAGAAGTTCTACATGGCATGTTCAAAAATGACTTTAATGATGTACCTGTAATATAGCTGATGAGTGCAGAAAGCTGTTTTTTTTTCTCAGACTGCAAGAGAATATTAATGTTAAATACTACTCATATACGTCAAAATTCTACAAGCATTTGTGACAAGGAGCTATTAGAGTACAATTTAATGTCAAATCTGACTTTCGAAGGGGCTTTCAAAATCCTCTGTGACCAATGACATTTCCATTAGTTATGTTCTTGGCAGTCAGGGGAAAAAAAAGTGAAAGTCAACTATATCAGTGTGCAGAGGTGATTCAGCTGAGGAGTTTTATATGAGAGGTAACAGCTAGAGACTTTAGTTGTTGCGTATGTTCCATCATAATGGTTATGCAGTATGCATTAACATTTACTCATTTAGCCGAGGCTTTTATTCAAAGTGGCTGGTTCTAAAGGTGAATGGGATTTGGCAGACAGCAAAGGTGTGCTGGAT
>PYXC01001173.1:402500-440000 GCA_015244755.2 Tenualosa ilisha | reverse complement strand
CACTGCTGTCTGGGCGGCTGCCGCAGATTGAAAATCTGTGTGAAAGTTCTAGGGAGGAATTAATTGGGGTTTAGCATTTGGGACACTGTGTGTGTCCTCAACAAGGTTTTTTTGGCACCATGGTTAGCAGGGTGTAATTAAGCCTTGGATTAGAGGGTGTGATAGTATGTGTGTGTGTGTGTGTGTGTGTGTGTGTGTGTGTGTGTGTGTGTGTGTCTGTCTGTGTGTATGTGTGTCTGTGTGTGGGAGGGTGTGATGAGGACAGAAAGGATGGAAACAGAGGAGGCAGCAGAAGGTGATTTATGCTGATTCAGAGTTTTTGCATGACAAAGCTCAAACTCCTGACTGAAGCTGAAATTACACACACACACACACACACACACACACACACACACACAAACAGGCACAGATACAGTGGACAGAAAAAGGACATTACACCATATGGGGTAGATTTAGCAGACTAGGTATAAATATGACTAGAAATGAACCGTGTCCAAAATTAACCAGCAGGAATTTCCTCGCCATTCCTACCAATATCATCCCATTCGCACACTGATTACATCACTATTACACTGCCTGTTTTTTTTTCTCTCATGTGGCAGTACTCCTGTTTTTTTCACAGACTTTCCACTCTCTCACACTTTCCCTTTTTTCAACCCTCTCCAACACAAACTTCTCCCTTGATCTCTCTCCCATTGCCCAAGGTTATTCCAGGTTATTCTTAGAACTTAGGAAAGTTCCCACATACTGTGGTAGTTTTAGCTGTACGTTATCCCATTACATAACACGACCACAGAAGGAGGCACAGCAAACAGTTATTTTACAGTAATTGCACCAAACCACTGTTGACAGTATTCTACTTACAAACTGAATCCACACAAACATAAACAAACCCTCCAAACAAATCCTGCACAAAAAAAAACAGTTAAAAAAAACTGTAACTATAATCTCAGTTCTGTTGTGTTTTTTAGTGGTTTTGTTTTTGTTTCTCAGACTCTGTGAGTAATCAGTCAAGATCTGATTTGATACCTGGGGAAATCTTTTCAATCTGTTCATTTGCAATTTAAGGGGACGCAAATGCGCTCCTCTGTCATCAGTCAAAACAAACTCATCTCATGTCAGGTCAGGTGGGTTTTATTGTCATTTCAGCCATGAACACTGTATATAGTGAGATGAAATAGCGTTTCACTATGGATTCAATTTGTGCTACATGTAAGACATAGAGAAAGACATTGAGACAGGCTATATTTAGGGCAGTTAGGCAACAATTAGTGCACATACACTATAAATAGTCATAAAGTGCGTCAGACAACAAGACAGGGCATAAGTAGACTTTTAACAGAGCACTGGGTGTTGTAAGATTTTCATAGTGAATAATGTTTCATAGTGTGGTGGAGGTAAAATATAGAGTATTTAGCAGCATAGAAAAAGTGTAGGTGTGCATTCAGTTCAGTGTGAATAAACATGTCATGTTTTGTTGTTCAACAGTCTGACTGCTTGAGGGAGGAACCTCTTCCTCATTCTGCAGGTGTGGGCAGTTATACTGCAGTACCTTTTCCCTGATGACATAAGGGAGAACAGTCCATAGGATGTGGTGGTGTTGTGGATCCATAGGTGTTGTGTCTTTTACAATGCTTGTGGCTTTATGCACACAGTGGGTGTTGTAAGTGTCTGTTGTAGATCTAGAGAGGGCTTTTGTGATGTCTGGCAGGTGTAACATTATGTCTGGTACTCTTTAGTCATCTTTGCCATTGCTTTTTTGTGATTTTGTCATTCATAGTTCTGTTTGCGCTCTAGTATTTGTTAGTGTTCAGGGGTTATTATTTAGCAGTTAGTAAATAGTAGGTTAGATAAAATCTTTCTAGTGTAAGTAGGAGTTGTAGGGGGTTTGATCAGAAACGGTGTGAATCCTTATTTGTGACGTGCCTTTGTGTGTGTGTGTGTGTGTGTGTGTGTGTGTGTGTGTGTTTGTGTGTTTGTGTGTGTGTTTGCCTCATTTCCACACAGCAGAATTGTCTCTTTGAACATTTTCCCAAATTAAGACAGCGCAGCTTCCTTCGTATTGACTTTTTCCCCCACTTTCATGACTGCATGGCCTTTTTATCCTGAGTTCAAGCATAAAATAAGAAGAGGCTCAGGGCAGACCACCCCCCCCCCCCCCCCCACACACACACACACACACACTCAGACACACACACAACACACATTCCCACCTTCACATCAAAGCACTCATCAGTGAATTGAGTGTGGGAAGGGGAAGAGTCCACTGTGTTCTCTCTCCCCTCAACTAAACTCCTGCCTTTTCTTCACCTCCTCACTTTTTAATGTCCTTCCTTGTGTCTCTGTTCCTCTGTGTGAGTGTGTGTGTGTAAGTGTGTGTGTGTGTGTGTGTAAGTGTGTGTGTGTGCGTGTGTGAGTATGTGTGTGTGTGTGTATGAGTGTGTGTGTGTGTGTGTGTGTGTGTGTGTGTGTGTGTGTGTGTGCGTGCGTCCATGTGTGCATGTGTGTGTGTGTGTGTGATGGGGATGAGGGCAGAGACACCTGAACTAGTTGGACCAGTTCATAACGATATGGGGATGAGGGCAGAGACACCTGAACAAGCAAGTGTTTTGAACTGATACCCTTGCTTGCCCCATGACCCTAAGGTATATAGAAAACATGACAAACGACATACCAACCTTCATGGCACATCACCTTCAAGGTCTTCTCCCCTACCTCATATATACTGTATATATTACATATCTCCTCTCTCACAGCCCTCTTTCTTTTACTCATCCCTCTCTTTGATCCCTCCTTTTCACTCCTCCTCTCTCATGTTCTTCTTTCCTCTCTTCCTTCTCTCCCAACACTGTATGCAAAGGCAGAGGGTTGTCCATCTGTCTGTCCAGCCCCTGAGCATGGTGATGGGTTGTGTAACTTATGTAGCATCAATCTCATCATGAATTGGCAAACCCATGGAAAAACCCAGAGGTGCTGAAGCGCAACCCAGCACAAACCCAGCAGAAACAGAAATAAAAGCTTTCGCCCCTCAAGCAAAACTACAGACATGGGAAATTAAGTTTACTGCACGTCTATATCTATCGTCACTGTTGGCCTCCTTCTTCTTCTCATCCCTCCGTCTCCCTCTCTCTCCACTCTCTGATCTAGGACAGGCTGCCCCCACCCCCCCCCCCCCCCCCACACAGTCCTGCCTCAGCACTGGCTGGCTGGGCATGTCTGTGCCCTGGGCAGCTGATCAGAGAGACCCCCCCCCCCCCACCCCGATTTATGAGCGCTCTCACACCACTGGAAGCCTGACAGCTGACGGCTTTTAATGTTTGGAGGATTTGCCAGCTTCCTCCCCGTGTTGCCGCTCTGTCTTTAAACAGAGAGAATAAGATGAAAGACAGAAAGAAAGAAAGACAGAAAGAAAGAAAGAAAGAAAGAAAGAAAGAAAGAAAGAAAGAAAGAAAGAAAGACAAAGTGAGTGGACAGGGTTACAGGTAGGGTAACAAAAGCAATCCAGTGTTACAGTGTGGAGGTTGGTGGATGGGGGAATTGCCCTCTCTGAAGGATAGTTTCCCCTCTTATAAGAAATGTTTCCCCTCTGCTTCACTCCTTTCCCTCTCTCTCTCCTCCTCCTCCTCCTCTTCCTCCTCCTCCTCTTGTTCATTTGTGCCCTCTGCCCCCTGTCTGCACCATAATCCATTGCATCTCTCCTCTCTGATCACCCTCTTCCAGCTCTCCATTTCCGCTTTCCTCCTCCTCTTGCTTACGTTGCTCTCTCTCATTCCCTTACCCTCTCTTCCTCCATCTTTCGCTCTCCTTCGACACCCACCCATTCTCTCTGTTCTCCATCTTTTCATTAATATGCCTATCCCTCCCATCTCCCTACATCCCTGTACTCTCCCCATCCTTCCCTCTTCATCCCCTCTCTCTCTCTCTCTCTCTCTCTCTCTCTGTCTTCCCCCATCTCTGCAGTGGTTTGCACTGATCCCATTCATCATGGTAAATCTGGGTGACAGTGTGGTGCTGGGCCGTGGCAGGGCTCTTAGTGGATCCTGACGGGGAGCGATTGCTCTCGCCTTGAAGAGCACCGGCTCCGTTGCCGAGCCTTCACAGCCCGCAGCGCCTGACTTAACGACGGGGTCACCTTGACGACAGGGGAGGCACTAATGGGGTCCGATGGTTGGGAATGTGTATGTGTGTGTGTGTGTGTGTGTGTGTGTGTGTGGTGGCGGTGGTGGTGGTGGTGTGTGTGTATGTGTGTTTGGGGAAGGGGGGTTGGTTGGTCAGAAAGGGCTGGAGGGGGTGAGTTTGTGTGGGGAGAAAAAAATAAAGAAGGTTACATGCTTTATGTGTGGGTTTACATAGGCATGGATAGTACAGGCTAATGACTGGGATCTTAACACAATAATGAAATGATGTTTGTTTGTCTGATATTAAAGATGGCATCCATGTGTCATGGGATACCAGGATGCTGTGTGCGTGTGTCTGTGTGTGTGTGTGTGTGTGTCTTTCCAGAGATTCCAGAGATTTCCAGAGATTAGAAACAATAAAGACATCGTTTTGGATTTGGTAGGTTACTAGCTATGTGTAGATGAATGTGTGTGTGTGTGTGTGTGTGTGTGTGTGTGTGTGTGTGTGTGTGTGTGTGTGTGTGTGTGTGTGTGTGTGTGCATATACTCTACAGTATTTTTAAATAATGACAATAAACACCTGAATCACTGAACTAATGATAAATCATTTGTACAGCCACACCTCCATTTGTAAATCCCTAATGGTCTAAACCACCACACTGTGGTGGTAGCGTAGCGGTTAAGGAACCTGGCTGGCATGCTAGTGGCCTGGAAAGTTGTGGGTTCGAATCCCCACTGCTGACATTGTGTCCTTGAGCAAAGCACTTAACCCATAGTTGCTCTAGGGGAGACTGGCCCTAAAAAAAAAATGACAGTTGACAAAATGTAAGTTGCTTTGGATAAAAGCGTCTGCTAAATGCATAAATGTAACCCCACTCTCAACATACTTCTTTTCCTACTCCAGTCAGAACACCAGTGCTGACAGGAATGTAATGAAATGTAATGTTTGTGTCCTTAAATGTGAATTTATTTTTCTGCTTGCCCCATCTGAGTGAGTCGTTCGAAGCTCTTTTTGGGCAATAGCTCAAAAACTATTTTGGCAAAACATATTAAACTTCAGGGCCCCATTGCCTTTATTCATTGCAATATATTTCTGGAATGGTGTCATCTAATGAATTATCCATAATATATCACCATAACAAAACAATATGAGAAGTCTATCATCAATGGAATAAAAAGTATTTTTAAGAATAATATATATATTATTATGTGTTATTATATTATGCTAAATGACTTCTGTCATTATTTATTCATTTCATTTCAGTTTTGTTGGCGGTCATTGTGGCCTCAACTGCATTCAGACCATGTGACAGCATTCTCAGTAGTCAAGATGAGCCACCCTCCAGTTACTGAACCAACCTTACAGCATCTTCTTCCTGTGCTCCTCCAGCTGGTCTCTCTCTCACACACACCCACATTCTCTCTCTCTCTTTCATTCTCTCACTCTCTCTCATTCTCTCTCTCTCACTCTCTCTCTCGCTCTCTCTCTCATTCTCACTCATTCTCTCCCTCTCTCATTCTCTCATTCTCTCTCTCTCTCTCATTCTGTCTCTCTCTCTCTCTTTCTCTCTCTCTCTCTCTATGTGAGGGTTAGAAGCTCGCACCTCAACGGCCGTCTCAAGGCTCAGAGCTGATATCCTCTGCAGCATTAGCTGTCCTCCCTATGCTCAAACCAGCTGGGCAGCTTCTTCCTTCTCTCATCCTCCAGCTGGCATTGCTCTACCAGGGTTAGAACCTCATGACTCACACATGGTGATGGTATGATCCTCCAGCCATTGCTGAGTATTTCTGGACGGTGCTTTAGAAAGTCCAGCTTCAAGGAACACACTGGCCGTGAGTTGTCAACAATAAAACAAATAATAAAAAAACGAATTAAAAATAGTTTGGGCAAAAGGATAAAATACCCATACATAATATGTGGGAAGATCATTCTATAATATTTCAAATGGAGATAAGAGGATCATGGTGTTTACTGTAATGGCTGGAGATTGTCAGTGATATGACACTTCAGTGCCACTGGTATATACAGTAAGAGTGACATAAACCTGTTATAAACATGACATGACACATATCATGAACATTAATGACACTTAATTCATTGTCATTAAAATTCAAGGTTTTTGAAATGCAGGCTTTGGGACAATAGTCATAAATATCAGTGAAGTGTTATTAATGTTTATGATACATCATGTCATGTTTAGAACAGGCCTGTGTCACCCTTCTGTGGACCCTGTCAAATAAAATGTTACCGAAATAAACAATGAGCAAGTGTGTAACATGAATGTGTTTAGGTAATATAAGGTGAACGCATCGCTAGACAAGTGACATGACATATAGACCACTCTACATGTGTTCCTTAGCTTTACAAGACAAAAAATGATGAGCACCTATCAAATTATTAGAAGGGAACACTAAAACTCTAGAACTCTAAAACACTAGAACTCAATATTCACTCATGAGATAGGGAAAGGAAATCAAGGAAATCACACCTACATTCATGTCATTGGAAACAACAGCAACACCAATTCATTTTCTTGTATAACTGAAATCAGCAGATTGGGACAAATGTGGACTCAGTTACCTTTATGATTGTATGGTGGTGTTGCGTGCATGTGTGTGTGTGTACATGCATGTGTGCATGAGTGTGTATGTGCATGTGTGTGTGTATGTGTGTGTTTGCGTGTGTGTGTGTGTGTGTGTGTGTGTGTGTGTGCGTGTGTGTTTATTTATTTGTGTGTGTGATATTGCCACAGAAAATAAAATGTGAGACTGTGAGATGCTCTTTAATAATTTATACTTGTGTGAGATCTCAGCACCTGTAATATATCACTGCCATCAGGTCCTGTTAGCCCCTAGCTCTTCTCTGGGGGGTCCCAGAGTGTGGCGTGTGTGTGTGTGTGTGTGTGTGTGTGTGTGTGTGTGTGTGTGTGTGTGTGTGTTAGTGAAGCACTATATTTTTTTCATCAGATGAGTTCTATCTCTGCATCTTCCCTCCTGCGTGTGCTTGTGTGCATGTGTGTGTGTGTGTGTGTGTGGTGTGTGTGTGTGTGTGCGTGCGTGTTCATCCCCCTATGAATGTTTCATTTCACTCATTTCTTGGAGCCTTATTGCTTCAATAGATGGGTTCTTTCTTTCCTGTTACTCCTAGTTCTTCTTGCCAACAATACAATAATTTGTGAGTGTGAGTGTATGTGTATGTGTGTGTGTGTGTGTGTGTGTGTGTGTGTGTGTGTGTGTGCGAGTGTGTGTGTGTGTGTGAGTGCGTATGTGTATGTGTGTGTGTGTGCGTGTGTGTGAGTGCATGTGCGTGAGTGCGTATGTGTGTGTGCGCGTGGTGTGTGTGTGTGTGTGTGTGCTGCAGGTGAGATTACAAAGTGTGGATGAATGGCCTCTTGCTTAGTGGAGCTGAAGACTCGCGTTGTGATTTCTCTTCGTTGTGCAAGTCAAGCGCTCACAGAATCAATACCTCATTATCTCATTTACTCCCCTAACTCTCCCTCCCTTCCTCCCTCCTCCCTCTCTCCCTCTCTCTCTCCTTTTTTCTTTTGCTCCACCTCCCTCACATCTTCCTTCTGCTCTGTTCTGTTCATTCAGCTCTAATGATCATCAATGACACACCAGGTCCCCCTGCTCTCTCTCTCTCTCTCTCTCTCTCTCTCTGGCTCTTTCAGTAAATCTAACTTACCTCTCATCAGTGCCCCCGGACCACCTGAGCAGCAGCAGCAGCAGCAGCAACAGCAGCACACTGGCCACCCCCATCATTCCTGCTTCCTCTCCCTCCATCTCGTATTCCCTCTCTCACGACATCACTGCTCCCACTCTTCCTCCATTCCTGCTCCCTCCTTCTTTTCAGCGCTGTTCCCTCTCTCCCTCCACCTGTGCTGCCTCTCCCCCTTCATCAATATTCTCTTCCTCTCTCTTTCCCTCTTTCTCTCTCTTTCCAACTCCTCACCCTGTCTCACCCTCCTCCTCTTTCCTCCATTTCTCTCATCACCTTCTCCCATCCCTACACTCCTCCTCTGCCTTGCTACATCTTTCATGCAGCCCCTCTCCTCCTAAACATTCAGTTTTCTTTCTTTACTTCTCTCCATATAGCACCCCTACACTAGTAATAAAACCAGATCCTCATTCTACACTTTAGTTCCGTACAGAGGTGTGGACATTCGGTAGCGAGATTCGATTGCTTGCTTGAGGTGTTTAAAATTTAAAAGACTGGATCAGCCCCTGACTAATAGCTTGCCTTGACTGATATCATTCTAGCTCTGCATTCACAACGCCTCCCACTGTTCGCTGATTTGACAGGTTAAAATACCTCCTGAGACAACAAGCTCAATGGGATCAAATAGCTAGACTAGCACTGCAGGAAGATGATAATCAAGTGGACGTGCTAGGAAGGGATGGCCAGGCTTCCCCCACTCCTTCTCTCCATTTTTTCCCTCTCACTCACTCAACACTTGCCCATACTCCTCTACCATCCTCGCCCACTCTCCGTCTCACCGCTCATTCCCTTTTCACCCAATTTCTCTTCTCATCTCCTTCTATCCACCACTCCCTCTTTATCTCTCTCTCTCTCTCTCTCTCTCTCAGCAGTCCCTCTTGTCATCTCTCTTATCTCTCTTCCAGCCTTCCACCCCCCCCCCCCATCTTCCACCACTCCATCATTCCCTCATTCCCCCATGAGTACAGTAGAGAGGCTTGATCGCCGTCTCCTTTGTCTCCCTCCTCCCCAGTAGGTCTCTCTCTCACACACACATACACACACACACACACACACACATACACACACACACACACATACACAGACCCTCTTCCCTGAGCCGCTGTCAGACAGCTTGCCTCCAGAGCAATGGAGACCCTGCCGAGAAAAGGGAGAGGATCATACACTCCTCGTTATGGCCCTGGAATGACGGCGGCTTTCTCTGGGGATGTGTTTTCATGTGGAAGTGCTCCTGGTTGTACATAAACATGTTGGGTATAAAGCTAAAGCTACTAGGGCCACAGTTTGATTGCATTTAGCTAATCCCTACACAAGCAAATTACTGCTCTTTTTGCTTTTGATTTGACACACACACACACACACGCACACACACACACTTATGTATATCATATATGTATATATATGTATATATGTAGACTAAACCACAGACACACACCACACACACAACACACACGCACCACACACACATACACACAACACACACACACACACACACACACACACATATCGACCTGAATTGGAGCTACACCCCTGTTGTAGGTGAACTGATTCACTGGTGTCCCTTTTCACTGCTCAGCCTCCCTTTAAAGTGCTCCCATTTGTCTTTCCCCAAAGCTTGACCCCATTTGTTGGGCACATAACTCTCCTTCGTCTCCTTCGTCTTCACTGAGACACCCCCCCAATCCAAGACGGGGCCGACATGCCCCCTCTATCCCTTCCTTTCCCTTCATCTGTATGTGTCCTTCCATTGAACCCCCTTCCCACACACACATACACACACATACACATACACACACACACACACACACACACACACACACAGTGGCACCTTCCACTGGGCTGTCCTGTAACCATGCCCCCTGATCCACAAGCACAGGCATCGACACCACTTCCTCCCATTTGTCACTGAGCCCACTAGAGCATGCCCACGCGTTGTCACAGTCAGCTCAGCATAATAAAAGAGATCATCTCTCTCTCTCTCTCTCTCTCGCTCTCTATTGATTTACCTGTGCGAGTGTGTGTGTGTGTGTGTGTGTGTGTGTGTGTGCGTGTGTGTGTGTTTCTCTCCTGCAGTTGTGCCTTCAACCATCACCGTCATCTCTAATGGCAGCAAGGAAATTACTATTTTTCAGGAAACACATATACGCATGCCTATATGCACACACACACACACACACACACACACACACACGAAAGGACAATTTTACTGTCTGTTTGCAATTTTAAGTCTTGCTGACACGTGCTGCAGAGGGAACTGAATGGAATATCAATGCACCCGTACGTGAGCGCTGGTGACCACACACTCCTGAGCTGGACTCATGCCTACCCATCAGCACCTCTTCTTATGAAGTGTTGAAATCCGAGATGATCTCAGGATTAACCGTGCTCAGTGAAGGGTGTGTGTGTGTATTGTTTCTACGTGTTGTCCTGAGTGAGAGATGAAGGTAAATTAATTTGAGGATGTCAGTAGCTTCCTATACCTAAACACCTTCATAAATTGGTAAAAGTGTAATATTGTTTTAATTACTCAGACTAAATTTTGTTTAAACTGTTTTTTGTAACTACCTTTCAATAGCTAACCAGGCAGATCAGGTACATTTTTTAGGTAAATTTTGCTTAAAATTTGCTCAAACTATATTTCAAATCTACTGTCTTTTACCACTGGGCAATTTTCTCCCATGATCCCACAGCATGTTGGAACCATAATGAGCTGATGAACATCAAGCAGGCAGCCCATAATAATCTCACTGCTGCCATGGCAGCCTAGACGTCCCATTTTCTAAAAAATCCTATTTATGGAGCAAAGGAATTTTATGGGTCAGTTGTCTTAACGTCCTTGTTCTTTTCATTCTTGTCTTCTTTTCCCTCTTTTCTTCTAGTCTCTCTCTCTCTCTCTCTCTGTGCATGTGTGTGTCTGTATGTATTGTGATTGACAACATTTGTCAAACCCAGTTTGTTGTAATATATAAATATGAATATGAATCTGCATATAGGGATTTTTGACTTTTATTTGCACATAAATCTGACTAATAATACCTGGAATACACAATTTAAAAACATCATTATGAATATTTGAAAAAATGGAGATATCTCATTTTGGAAAATAGCTCTTCAAATGTAGACTCCCGTGACTGAAGCAGCCACTTACATGACTGTAATATCTGTGCCACCACAGTGCAAATTTGGGCAAATTTGATTACTGTTTCACTTATCACCAGAAAAATGAAATACTGTTTTCTGTTTGGCTGACAGGGTGTGCGTTATTCCCCGATAATGGGACAGCTATGACATATATCTGGTAAAAAACTTTAATCACCGTTTCATATCAATGCTCATTAGAGCGGTAACTATAACAACAGCAAACAGCCTTGTGGATCTACATTCCCACAAAGCCTAGACCAAAGCTACAAACCAGCCGGTTTTCATGTAGATTACTGCTTAAAGAAAAGAATTACATAAATATAAAATAATTCTGGAAATCAGGTGATAAGCAAGCTAACAGCCTTCGAGGTGTCCCAATATAGGGGAATAATGGACTTGGCGTAGGCAAGATCCACATAAGATTGACTATGTGAATATATTGACTTTGTGGTATTAGATTAGCTTGCATCTGTGCATATGCGTGTCTGTGTGTGTGTGTGTGTGTGTGTGTGTCTGTGTGTTTGTGTGTGTGTGTGTGCATGAGTGAGTGTGCATATGTGTGTGTGTGTGAGTGTATGTTTGAGTTGTATGTATGTGTGTGAGAGAGAGAGAGTGTGTGTGTGTGTGTGTGTGAGAGAGAGAGACCATAGTTCCATGGCCTCTCTTGTTGCTCTTGCACAGCTTGTCTAGTGCCCAGGGCAGCGGCCATGCTGTGTGCTCATGTGTTGTGGTTTGGGCATGCACATGGCTCCACACTGTCCTGCTGCATGCCACTCATCTCTCTCTCTCACACACACTCACACACACACACACTGACACACACACACTGAGAAACAGATTACAAATACCCCCCTTATCCCACACAAACACCACATGCATACACCCACACATGCTTTTTAGTTTGCACAAAACTAATGACCCTTGTACACTGCTTCTCTCTCTCTCTCTCTCTCTCTCTCTCTCTCTCTCTCTCTGTGTGTGTGTGTGTGTGTGTGTGTGTGCATTAAAACTCTAAACATACTTGGATGCACTCCAGCATTTCACCCACAGCCACAACACATTTCACAAACCTCCATCCTTTTATGTCTTTACCATGATTGCATGACATTTCTGACCACCGAAAAACAAAGAAACAAGCAAATCCATAAATGCGTCAAATAACTGTGAGATTAATTAACTATGGCTATGTATGCTGAAAGTTCAAAGGCACAGACCCACATCTGCAGCAAAATACTAAAACATGCTCTCTCTCTCTCTCTCTCTCTCTCACACACACACACACACGCACACACACAAGAATGACAGATAGAGGGAGAATGGAGAACAAACAGTTTGATTCAATGGAAACCGCTTGGGTTGTCAACTGATTAATTCATTAAAGAATGTCTTGTAATTACTTACATTCTTTTGTTTAGTCAGTCGAGATTACCATTTATCTAAAACCCTTGTAACACTTTACTTACAGTAAACCTGTATACATAAAGAATTATAAACACATCCATAAAGAGTTATAAAGTATTCATAATGCTATGATTGACATAAATTCATATTATATAATCCAACATTCATGAATATTCATGAATTATTATGACTCACAAAGCAGTTACAAAGTCACTATGTTGTCTTGTAAGACCTTACAGCCTTGTGTATTACGATGGCTTATATACCCTCTTAAATTCTACATAATAGCAACAATGCCTTTAATGATGCCATTAAAAAGGTAGGAGTGTTATAGACATTGTGATATTTTAGGTTGTAACAACTTATTATACAACATCATGATGCTTTAGGAGAGTGTTTATGTGTGTGAATTTGCGGATGTACTTTACAGCTTTTACAGTTTCATTGAAATTAAATTTCCCATCAGACACAAACTTGCTCAGGGTAATCTACTGACCAGGGTAATCTACTGACCAGGGTAATCTACTGACCAGGGTAATCTACTGACCAGGTGGTGCAGGTGGAGGATTTGTCTCTTTTTTGACAGTCTGGACCAGGACATAACTGAAAACAATTTCAAGTAAATGCAAAACATTTTGAATGCAAAATGAGAAAAATATTGTATTGTATTGTTATATATGGACGTACACCAAGAGGCGAAGGCAGATCTGCCTTTATGTCTCATAGCACAGTACAGTCAATCTTATCACCATCTCAGACATAGAAGTATTGAAGGGCAGAAGTTCTAACAAAGAACGTGTAGTTAAGAACAGAGAGTAGTGTGAGGTAATGAGTGAAGGAACTTTGAGTTTCTGTGAGACTGCGAGCGTGACTCTAGGTGTAAAAACACAGTAAGACATAAGAAACCTCTCTCTCTGTCTATCTCTCTGTCTTCGTCCTCATTTCTCAGCCCACAATCACAATCCTAAAACATTAAGATGGGCGGTAGTGGTGCAGTGGTTAAAGAACCTGGCTAGCATGTTAGTAGCCAGGAAATTGGATGTTCAAATCCCAAATGCCACCATTGTGCCCTTGAGCAAGGCACTTAACCCTAAGTTGTTCTAGGGGGGATTGGTCCTGAAGTAATTGATAGTTGACATATGTAAGGCGCTCTGGATAAAAGCATCTGCTAAATGGATAAATGTAATGTAAGATGTACAAGGCAATGTCCATGAATAGCAATTCTGTAGGGTGTCTCAAACACCTACCCTTCAGTGTATACAAACACAGAGAGAGAGAGAGATTCACAAAAAATTGTGTGTACATAGAGAGATCTGACTGGAAATGAATTCGGACCTGAAATGAAAGAGTAGGGAAACAGAGAGAGAGAGTAACTGAAAGAAGAGAAGAGAAGCCTCTCAACACCTTGAGTGTTGGGTTTTTGTACTCTCAGATCCATTGCTATGCATTTGGATTTGACCACTCCTTTAATGCCCCAAGAACCCCCACAGAACTATAGTCTAACAGAGGGTACAAAAAGACTATTAAACTATAACACTATGGCACATAGATAAGATAGAAAGTAAACCATGATCAGACTGCTGCCCATATGACAAGGATCAATTAAGGACCAAACATGAGTATGTTATTTACATTTACATTTAGGCATTTAGCAGATGCTTTTATCCAAAGCAACTTACAAAAGAGGATAAACATTCAAGCTACAACACAATGAACTAACAAGGAGTGCATATTGCTAACATAGAATCTGCACTATTTTAAGTTGAAAGTGCAATAGTGTAACACAGTGTAGAGAAATCAAATTATTAAGTGCATTCTCGCCAGAAGATATTCTTGGAAGAGTTGAGTCTTCACGAGTTTCTTGAAGGTGGAGAGGGTATCAGTTGATCTGGTAGCACTTGGGAGGTCATTCCACCAGCGCGGAACCAGATATGAGAAGAGTCTGGATTGACCTGCAGAAGGTGTTGGCCGTGCTAGAAAACGTTCCTTAGAGGAGCGTAGCGGTCGTCGGGTGACATAGGGCTTCAGAAGAGTATTCAAGTAGATGGGAGCAGAGCCATCATTCACCCTGTAGGCCACCATAAGTGCCTTGAATTTAATGCGAGCAGCCAAGGGTTGTTAAGCCAAGATGTTATATAATCTAGTTTCACAAACATGGTAGGTCATCTTGAGGTTCGCTGTGACAGTGGAAAGGCAATGAACCTGATGATCAAAGGATGCTGTGACCAGGCCAACAGAGTCAATCCATGTGTGTTTTACAGTGAGTGGACCTCAGGGTGAGAATAATCACCTCAAAGGTGATTATTCTCAGAGTGGATGGAAATATATTCACTTCATAAGGTGTAAACCCGAATACCTATACAGCTTCAATCAGCTGCAACAGAACAGTGGAACCTGTGTGTGTGTGTGTGTGTGTGTGTGTGTGTGTGTGTGTGTGTGTGTGTGTGTGTGTGTGTGTGTGTGTGTGTGTGTGACGAGCCCAAAACGCCACTTAAGGACTACATAACATAAATGAGGTCACAGAGATCAGTAATGCGGAATGAAATGAAAATTTAATACACAAAGACCAAGTCAACGGAAGGTATAACGGTTACAATGTGACAAAGGAAAAGTGAAACGAAAGGCCTCACATTTCCAACCTTGATGGTTAGGTCTTGTCTGCTGCTGACAAACAGAAAAAGTGGTGAGTCTTCCGGAAAACTAAATAACCTATACTTACTGAACCTAAACTAAAAAAGTGCAGGGAGAAATGGTTAAGAGAAGATAGTAACAAAAGAATCTAATCACAAATGTTTGATTAACTAAGCAAAAATAAACTAAAGTGTGCCAGCACGTCTGCCTGTGGGAAAAGCCAAGCGAGAGAGCGAGACATCTTGGACAAGGGGCGGTATTTATACCGGAGGGCTGGCCCCAGCAAACGCACTCCATTGGCTAGCCACACCCAATCTCCACCTACAGGCACAGTGTGTGTGTGCTCAGGCGATATAAAAACTTGCAAGTGCAAATGAAGTCTGTATTCATAGCATTCATTGGCCTGGCGTTGCTCTTTGCTAACAAGCAAAATATGATTCCACTTTAAATAAAAGTTTGTGGGCATGCATTCGTTTGTGTGTGTGTGTGTGTGTGTGTGTGTGTGTGTGTGTGTGTGTGTGTGTATGCACACTTTTGATAATGTGTCTGCAAACATAAATATGTGAGTAAGGTTTCCTCCATTATGGCTGTGGCTTGTGTGTATAAATAGAGCCTATGTCCACATAATCTAATATGTTTTTGCTGAATGAACACCCAGACTCCCATTTCAGCATGTGTGTGTGTGCTTAAGTGTGTTATATTTTATATGTGCATTCCTCCGCATGCCTGAGCATTAATTCATCCATTTCGAGAGACAGACCTCTGTCCCTAACTGCCACATGGAAGAAGTGAACTCCTATCTGCTTGACTGTGCGTGATGGCACATGAGCTCGCCTGTGACACGTGCATGTGTGCGTGTGTGTGTGTGTGTGCGTGTGTGTGTGACTTAGGGTTTGACATATGTGTGACATATGTGTGATACAGCTGCATTAAGAAAGGACCACATGTCGTGGTGGCCCCTCTGTCCAGGGTTAAGGGTTCACATAATGTTGCAGTATTGTTTGTTTTCACAAAAGGAACCTTTCAGCCCTCAGAGCAAACAATGTTATTTGTAGTATTTGAACTCCCCAATTGCACTCAGACCTCTTTAAAAGCAAACCAACTCAGGAGGTAGTCTGTGGGTCTACTTGAAGATGTAACTCAGTGCATGGCCAAGGTCAGTTGTTGGTCTAAGACTATTATCTGAAAACAATACAATACAATTACAGAGGCCATGATGCAGTACACAAACAATACATAAGGTCATAAGCCAGGTGACTACTGAGCCTTGCCCCATGAAGGGAGTCAAATTCCAGCATTAGCACTCTGAACCAAATCCACTTAATTATGCAGGAGGACTGTGGTGGTGAACATGTGCTTAACTTCAAACATTTGAAGTACAAAGAGGCAGCACTTTTAATTTTAGATGATTGGACACACTCAAAAGGCAGAATAACGCTTGTAGATGAAGTACAACTTTTTTGGTATGTATTATTACATAGAGTACTGTATCTGCTTGTGGTTTTCATCGTTTCTAAAAGGGGGGTGTATTAAGGGATAGATAAATACATATGTACCTAGGGATGCAATGATCTGATTTTTTTGGTACCGATACTGATCCGATGTCTCCATTGAATTAGGAGACAAGCATCATCCTCAGCTTTTACTGTCCTATTCTCCTAACTTGGCATTACTGTCCAAGCCAAAACAAAACAGAACTCATTCACTGCCTACCTGCTGGAGCTTTTGCAGCCAACAAATAATGAAATACAGTCTTCTCTGGATTACAGGAGAGATGTGTCTTGCAGTATGCTATTTATGTTTTCCATTAGGCAAGCAACATGAACTAAGTTCACTAACAGGAACCATTTAGGTTAAATATTTGCAGGTTGTTTATTAAAACAGTAAATGACCTTAACTTTGTGATAATTTTATGAGAATCTGTGTTCATACCTAGCAACCTAGCTGGCATGCTGTACACTACATATCTATATCTATATCTATCTATCTATCTATCTATCTATCTATCTATCTATCTATCGCTCTCTATATAAATATATATATATATACTGTATATATATATATAATCATAGTGGGGTTGTTGCGGTCATTTTCGTTTAGGAAACGGATTGGCCCATGGATCTGCAAATTTTTGCCGAAACCCAATTCATGTATGTTTTTCTATATCCGATCCAAATGTTGGATTGATGCATCCATAATATGTTCTGTATGTGTCCAGGAGAGTGGATCTTTTTTCCATTATTCAGTGAATTTTCAGCCATTCTTCACCTAATAGCCTCCCCTTTGATCTAATTTAACAGCTGCGGAATGTGTGAAGAGAATGCAGATGTCTGTGTCATGACCCATTCATATCCAGTTCCTCTGTGTGTGTGTGTGTGTGTGTGTGTGTGTGTGTGTGTGTGTGTGTGTGTGTGTGTGTGTGTGTGTGTGTGTGCATTTGCTTGATGATGATCCCTGCTGGGACTAAACTGTTTTGACAAAGTGTGTTCCTATTCGCCTTTGATCATGGGCATGCATGTATTTCTCAGTGTGCCGTGTGGCAAAGCATAGCCTGACGTGAATTTTTCAGTTTCTCTCTGTGTGTGTGTGTGTGTGGTGTGTTGTGTGTGTGTGTGTGTGTGTGAAAGAGAGATTATACACTGATATTGTAGCTCCTGTGTCAATGATGGTTTCTCTGTAATGAAATGTTAAGCACTCATGAGAATGGACCTTGATAAGGGCTTGAAACGTTTGACGACACCAAAACAGGCATCCTATCAAGTAAATACACACATGCTAACACACACAGACACACAGACACACACACACACACACACAGGCATACTGCAAGGGGAGATTGCGTATTACAGGTTGAACTTGTGAGTGTGTGGCTTTTTTTTTTGTGGTTTATGGCTATTTTTTGTCTGTGTGTGTGTGTGTGTGTGTGTCTGTCTGTGCATGATTTACGGCTGTTTTTTGTACAAGTGTGTGTGTGTGTGTGCGTGTGTGTGTGTGTGTGTGTGTGTGTGTGTGTGTGTGTGTGTGTGTGTGTGTGTGTTCAGTAATTAAGCTGGAGAAAAGGCTGTAACGACACACACACACAGCACCTGCTCATCTGTCTCCCAACCAGTCAGGGCTGTAGTGGCAGTGGCACCAGACTCCCTTACCATCTGCCTGCAGAGATCAGTCCTCTATCACCCTCTTAATTCTCTTCCTCTTCTCTTCTCTCCTCCTCTCTTCTCTCCTCTTTTCTCTTTGTTTCTTCTCCTTTCATCTCCTCTCCCCTCTTAGCTACTCTTAATCTGTGTTCTCTTCTTCTCCTCTCATTTCTCCTTTATCCCTGTGCTCCTGTCCTCCCTCTAAGCTTTCTTTATCTCTTGTTTCTATTCTCTGTTCATTCCATCCCTCATAGTCTCTCTCTCTCTCTCTCTCTTTCTTTCAAAGCACCCTGTCTTCCTTTCCTCTATTTTGCTGTGCCCTCTCTCTCTTCTCCCTTCTTTTGCAATACATTATGACATAATATGACTCAGATGGCAATTTTGTGTCTAGACAGCCCTTAGAATCAAAAAGCTTTAGGCCTTCTCAGACCTCTTGCTGATAGTTCTTTTTTTTATTATTATTATTTGCGGCAGGCTTTAGTCCAAAGAAACTTCGAATGTGAGGAAATAGATGTTGTCAGTCCTATGACCGTAGCAACTCCAGCGCAATTCACCACCAGCAACAAACAGGCCGACTGTCCAACTCCATTAAGACAGAGCCGTCTTATATGGATGGTGGTAATGAAAGAAGACATTTTCTCCTGGAGTAGTTTACAGCAGGACTGCTCAATATGTGCTATTCAGTAAAACTTAAAACTGATGTCCTCGCATTCAGTGCTCTCAGATTTTGACACGCGGACAGTGGAAAATGAAAGGGCCTCTGAAGATCGTCTCTTTGCCTGTTTCAATTGACCTCTCTTTAGATGACCTCCCTCCTGCTGTGTCCATAGTGCAGCTTTAGTCTCCTCTCACCTCTACTGTCTCTGATGCACTCCACTAGTTTATTCTCCTTTTTCCTTCAGCTTCTCTCCTTGTCTCCCCTCTTCTCCTCTCCCCACTGGCTTCTCTCCACTTATCTTCATTCCATTCCTTTTCATTTCTTTCCTCTCCTCTTTTCTTTGCTTCCTCCTTTCTCTCTCTCTCTGTCCTTGATTCCACACCTCTTTTCCACATTACACTTCTTACTCTTCTCTCTCATCCTTTTCTCCTTTGTGCTTTTCCATCACTCCTCTCCTTTCCCCTCCAACCACACAGTCTCACACTGACATGACTGAATGACTCCATTAGGATACACAATCTCCCAGGGAATCTCTGACACTTGACTTCTTCTGGTTACCGTAAACACAGACAGACAGAGGTGACCCTCAACTCCCTCATTTTGAACTGTGTGTGTGTGTGTGTCTGTTTCTATCTGTGTGTGTGTGTGTGTGTGTGTGTGTGTGTGTGTGGTGTTTCGTGTGTGATTAACTATATGCCAGTAAGAATGAGTGCCTATGAGGAGATTCTAGGTGTGTGTGTGTGTGTGTTTATGTGCACAAGCATGCATGCACATGTGGAAAAAGCTGAGCTTTCATGCTAGCTTTCAAGCTTTCATGACATGTGCATAACCCCCCCACCCACCCACCCACACACACACACACACACACACACACACACACACACACACACACACACCCTGATTTATGTTGCTATATGATCCCTGTCGTCTAGATGTCTGCGCGGGAGAATAGAGGCATCAGCCATATGTAGCTACTGGAGACACAGAGTAAGCAGGTTTAGATTGGTATCAAAATATACGAGCAGGCAATAAAGTAATGTGTGGGTGAGGCCACTGAGATGAATGAAATAAAGTGGCCCATTTGGTCCCGTCTGGTGATACAGAACCACTGTAGGGCATCTATTCCCCATTGTGGAACTGGCACTACCGGACATTTTGATCCTGGCTTTTATTAAAGTCACCGAGGCATGGAAATAATCACATACAACACACACAAAACCACCATACTCACAGGGAGCACAAGAGAAAGAGAGAAACAGAGAGAGAGAAAGAGAGAGATTGAGTGAGAATTAGGTTGGTTTTGAAGATAGCACTTTTGCTTGACATGCTTTTCAGTGTTTGCTCGTCTAGGTGTAGGCACTGACTCTAAGGCACTGTTCCAAAATTTTGAAAAATTCTGCCTTCGAAGGGAATGTTTGGTGGCAGCAAGGCATCGAGGCATGTCAGAATAAGATAAATGCATACAATTCTGCCTTCAAAGGTACCTTAACTTTGCCCAATTTTGAAGGATACATAGATGTATGTACAAATTATGTAGTCAGCTGTCAGTGTCTTCGCACCAGTGCCTGAACAATCAAATAAACAAAAGGACTACGTTCTAATTAGCTATGTACCTAGCTAAACAAAGTTTTTAGACAGTGCCTTGATGCCCTCTAAGTTAGACAGTGAAGACAGCAAGGCAGCAGTTTGTTGCTTTTAGCTGATTTGGCATCCACTTTTGCCATCTACAGTCCTCTCCTCTTACAGCATGGCTGTACATAATTACTGTAAATATGGGGAAGAGATTGCAGTTAGAAAACACCACATCCATCTAGCTGTGTCTAGCAGTCATTGACAAGGTATTTTGGGATGCTGCAGTGAAGAGTCTGTCTTTTGTTCAAATCCATCCATCGTAAAGATAAGCGTATTTTCTGAAAATGCAATGTGTAATCATTCTTTCAGTTGTGCAGTGACACTTGAGGTAAATATACTTCATCCAAGGCTCAAAGCATGTCGATAAAAACCCTCTCATGTTTACTGCTCATTCAATAAGGACATGGGGTGTTTATCTGAAGCCAATCTGAAGGCCGCCCTGATGTGCGTTTCTACAAACCATCGTTGGCTAACAATGATTGAAATCTTGATCGTTTGAACTGTTGTTTGCTGTGTCTGCGAACGCTAGTTCCGACGATAAATCGCAAACACGCTCTGTAAGTTTGGTGGTTGGAAGGACAACCCAAGAGCAGTCATTCTTGCCAGGTTATAGCTTCATTCGGTAGGTCTTTGAGGTTCCTGCTAGTGGCAGTAAAAAAAGAAACTCTGTATTGTATGCCCATTAATTGCAGAGACAAAACTCGGGAAGACTCTGATGTAAAAACATTATGTTTTTCAGAAAAAAAATGAGAGAAGCTGATAGCATACTCCTACTAGTCGCAGTCTACCTTAGTCGAAATGGAATTTTGAATAGAATGATTGAAATCCATTTACAGACTTGCTCTACATCAGAAAGTGACATCAGGTGGCATGCCTAGTCTGAAACGAGGTCGAATTTGTGGAGGTTTTGTGGCAATGACAAGTACTGTGAAATGGGGGACACAGGTTCAAATCTCATGCCACTTCTTTGTTCTGAATTCTTTAATTATTATTAATTATTAATTATATTAATTATATTTTAAAAATGCCCTTGATGTCTGTTGAAAAAATGTGCTGTGTGATGTGTTGCATTAGGTCTATAATTACAATGACAAGAAAACCATTTTGTCTAACAGAGCATTGGCTAACATTGCAAAAATCACTCATGGGTCTGGATTCTAACCATCAACCTCAAAATAACAAAATAAGGTCTTTACCTCGAGACTACTGGATCTTGATGAAAATGTCAGCAAAGCATGATTTTGATGCAGTTTGAATAACATTCACATTTGGATAATAATTTTGACTTTAAGATCATAAATTTAGTTTAAGATAAGTTTAGAGAAAAATAATTACTTTTATGGCAGATTTAGTGCAGACTTTTTAAAAGTTCACCATAATGACTACAATCAACACACACACTTACAGCAGGCTAATGTTGGTAAATAGGCCAACATTATCTCGACCAATAGTATTACTCTCTGCTTTAGCAATGACATAGAAGTGATATCAAAGACATGTATTGTTGAAATTTGTGTTTATGTATGTGTGTGTGTTTGTGTGAGTGTGGTAATTGCTTCTGACTGCAACATCACTGAATGATATTTCATTTGATTTCTCTCCAACAAAGGTTTGCCGCATGGCGATGACCCCATCAAAGGCGATCTGTCCCAGAGCACGGATCAAAGACAGGCATCCTGAACCAAAGAGAATCACCACAGCCATGATAACCATCTAAGTCTTTGCTCTCTCAGACACGCAATCCTCACACTGGGAGATCATTTGCAAAACATATCTTTCAACAAAGTCAACAAATGTAAACACAGGCAGGAAAGCAGCAGTAGTGGCCATGTTATGCTGCATATCTGCTGACAAAATAAGGTGCTTTATATACCTGATGTGCATTTACATTCATACACAAATTTATGGACAAATGAATGCTGTATTGAATTATTATTATTATTATTATTAGTAGTAGTAGTAGTAGTAGTAGTAGTGTGGTGTTAGGATTTATAGAGTACCATAACACAAGACTTCACAATGTCTGAACACATGACTTACATATTAACTGTGTTTAAATGGTAATGACTGCATGCATAAAGTCAACATTATGAGTTCTTACAGCTTCAAGTAAAAAAGCCCAACCTCTTGATCATGACAACTGGTGGCATCATTGCCCAATGTCAAATACTCTTTATGTTCTACTAACTAGCTAATTATGGCTCCATATATGTGCTCCATGTCGTCATAATAACAGTGAATAGACACATACTTTTATGGTATGGCCCTAAGGGCCTTCTGCTCATTGTCTCTGTGTCTCTAGTTGCAGGTGCCCAAAATCTGCAGCTAATTACTGATTAGCCACACCTGTGGGAGTGGCCTGCAGTTTAAGGCTCTGTTAAAACATATCTAGATATTTTTATAAACAGATATTTTTTTATCCGTTTGTTTTTTAAATTGCGTTCACACATATCCAGTGGAATCCAGAAAATACTGTGTTTCAAAAAATCTCCCCTTTGGAGGCCATTTTAAAAAATATCCGTTTGAGGTGGCTAAATTTACGTGTAAACGAGAGGCTCAAAGGATAAAAAATGTCTGTTTATAAAAAATCTAGACACGTGTATACATGGCCTAAATAAGCAGCTTCCTCTCCCATCAGGGAAAGGCCATTCTTACTCTGATTTTGAGTATGCAACACCACACTCAGACATTCCAATCCAAACAACATTTATACATTGCCGATGACTGACTTGGACTCATCTCACTTCCTTTGTTAGTTGCTTGTTGGCTTGTTTTCTGTCTTTGTTTGTCTTTAGTCGATGAATATTTATTTTGGTTAGGAACCCAATTGCTTGACTCCACCCCTAGGTCATAACATTCTGCACATATGGACTGATCTGGTCAGCCTTTCTCATGTCCCCTAGCTGCTGAATTTAGGTGTAGCTGCAAACTTTTCTAATTAACTATGGAGAATAAGAAAAAGAGCAATACAGATCAAGAAAAGAGACAACCTGTTTACATTATTATTTTGGCAGATGCTGTCATGCAAAGCAAATTGGAATATAAATAAGCATTTTCATTTGTTCACTGGAAATAGGCCTGCTTGAGACCAACTGATATAATAAAAAAGTTAAAAAAAAGATGGTTTAAGTTTATTTTTGTCTCAGCAAATTAGATGATCAGCAACAATATTTTAAGGTAGGTAGACATAAATAGGTTTGGAGACATGCAGACATTGTAGGGACATAAATAGGGAGATTAATCCTGTGTTGCTGACAGACACATCTGTTTACAACCACAAAATAAATAACATTAGCCTACCTATTTTGAAAGCCCAGAAATTTACTTTAGAATGACACAACAACACAATGAACAAAGGAATATTGAGATTACAGGATTTATTAAGCTGTGTATGCTGGAATCAGATTTTTTTCTTAGGATTGTATTTGGGTTCCAGTTATTATTTGTCTGTGTTGATTCGACTCCCACAGAAATTGTCCTAGACATTCTAATTCATTTTAGGATTTATGGTAATTTTACCAGTAATAGCTGTAATAGACAGTGCCGTCTGTCTATTTATAAATTATTATGTAGACGTATCCTCACACTGCCCAGAACCCAAAATGAAGTAGTTTGTTCTATATGCTGTTGTTGACTTGTACATGTGGACAAGCTTTTAAGAACTGTTGATGTCACTGTGTGATCTTACTCTGCAGAGGGTAAAGTTTCCCAAGGGCAAGGATTCCTCCCATTTAATAGCTGCTATCAGATAGACAGGCAGCTTCCCAGTAGCTGACAATTCATCAGGGAGCCTCCTCCTCTAGAGACACCTTATCCCTGAGATCCTCTCTGAGGTCCATCACACAGCACACAGGATAGATGACCCACCCCTGCTCAGCAAGATCGAGTTTGTGTGTGTGTGTGTGTGTTTGTCTGTGTTTGTCTGGCAGACTTTCTCTGCAGGTCACATTCATGATCATGACTTCAGCCTTGTGATAAGCACTACCACTGAAGCTGTTACTGTAGTCTTACTTCTCTGTTCCATGCATTATTCATTATCCTCACAAGTTTGCGAACTCACCTTAATTAATTGCATCTTGTAGTGTGGTTTCAACAAAACACTCCAAACTTCACTACTTCACTACTTTGATAACATTAAAAAAGAACAGCACAACAGTCAAGACCTTGCAGAAAATGTTTACTTTACTCCTTTCTACAAATAAACGTAATATTTGCTTATTCAGTTCATACCTTACACACCACAGAAGTTGTTCCTGGAATTTCTGCGATGGTAATAGCCTGCTTTAAAGCAAGACCATCATTCCTGACCACTTTGCTAATAGCATATTGGTAAAATCCTAGAACAATAACATTGATGTGGGACCCTGTGTGTTACCACATAAAATCTGCAGAGTGGTAAATAAAGCTGATTCATTCATGGGGTGATCAGGACTGTGGGATCAAATTAGGGTAGCATTATTGCAAGTTATGCCCAGGACCCAGGACCAAGACCAGTGAAAGTCAGCCTGTTAATGGTAGCACATATGGGCCTAATCATGTCTCATGTTACATGTAAATGAAGCAATGGCTTACTGACACTGAGACGGAGAACAAACAGGGGTTAGGTCAAGCCAGTGACACATGTTGGATTATACAATGGCATATATCTGGCAACTTATCATCATTATTAATGCGGGTCTATTTCTTAAAACTGCACAATTTCCATGCCACAATACATTTGAATTAGGCTTATGCCTATCATACTGTAATTGTGAGCAAAGATGTTTGCAACTGATTTTAAAAAATCCACTCTGCTCTCCATATTGAGAAAATCCTACTCTAGAAGGTGTTTGTATTTAGTTTGCATTTTGTTGTATACTCAGAATTGCTAGGGGCTCATAGAAATGTAAATGCACTGCAAAAAGGCTTATTACAAGCAAGAAGTAACTTATTAGAGGCAAAATGATCTGCCAATGAAACAAGAAAATATGGCTTGTTAAGGTTACTTGAAATAAGGAAACATGGCCCAGAGGAAGAAAAAAATCCTGATTTCTTAAAAAATATGAGTCTAGTAGCCTACCATCCAGTCTCTGACCAGACTGTACTTTACTTAGCTTCAGATTAATGGGATGATTGATTTACCATAGTGCACCATTGGCAACTTACATTGGAGATGTTTCAACATCATGTCTGGTAGTCATGGGCTGTAGTGCCACCAATGGATCAAAGCTGGAGTTGAATCCATGAACATATCTTTTGAACCATAGATCCAATTTTCAAAAATGAGGTACAGTTGGAGTCCTTGTAACAAGCCACACTGAACACACCCTAAGACATACATTCTTCCAGGGAGGATCCGAGGGCAATTGTGGCAATTCTGTCCTAGCAATTCAATACAGACGTTATGTATTGAATCCCCCCAACTGTGTAAAATTTTGAAATGTGACAACATGTGTGTACTATGTATAAATGTACTGAGTACAACATAAGAGTGTGGTTACAGTGTCTTTATATGTTTCACATCCTGTAATAACTTTTTTATGTAATAGGGCTGCTATAAAAGATGACTGCATGACATGGGATGTTATAGTTTATCAACACAGCTGTTCTGACAGTGAGCATTAGTACTGTAAGTACATTTATTTTACATCTATGCACATCTCTACTTTTATGACGGCTAATATCAGGACATAGCATTTTGCTATTACAAGGTTATGACCTTATTATAGTATATTATAATACATATAACAATACTTGTAATACACTTATTTTACATTTATAAACGGCTCTCCAGAATGCTGCGGGAGGTTCCATTCACTTTGAATAACATTCAGTGCTCAGAGGTCAGTTATTTCTGCGTTGTAAAGAATCTTTCAAGTTCAAGTTGCGTTTCAAACTATTTGTTTATCCACAGAAGCCACGTAACGGTAACAAATTCAGATTTAAAAGACGTTTGTGTAAAGTTTTCTGTCGTCGTTTTGGCAAGTAACCGTATAATAAGCCTTCGGCCTCAGGGTCCTGTTTGTCCTGACAGGAAATATTTTCCTGTAATGACTGGCGGACAATACAGTATCCCTTACATAACTGTACGTATGGGGAATGTATGAGAAGTAGAGCACACATTGATTTCATATCACCAGTATAGTGCACAGTGGGGGTCATAGTTGTCTGTTACAAGCTGGCTTGTCTGTTTACGTAGACAAAACATTTACACCGTGCCTCACCAGGAAACACTTTCCTGGACTTACAAAGACCAGCCCATAATTGTATTAAAAAAAAAGAGAAAACTGCCTTCAAATTATTTCTTGAATGTTTCCCTGTAATATATTGCAGCTATTAATATGAAACAGAGAAAATGCAAAATTTATCATGGGAATATATTGTAATTGATGAGGAAAACAAGTCTTCCCATAAATCCCCCATACTTTTGTATTCTTTTTGACACTTTGCATACCACCAATATCTCACCCATTAACTGTATGGTGCTTTCCTTGCAATGTGGAGTAATCTTTCAGCCGTGTTCAAGTGGAGAGTGCTGGGTCTAAAAAAAGACTTGAGCGCTGGTGAATAAATACGGTTTCTTGATCTGTGGTGTGAGTTAGCTCGCACCCCATCAACCCAGCTCTGGAGAAAATAACCCTGTCACACACTCTGATGGATTGAAACATTATTTATACGTATGTGTATTACCCTATTACCATCTGTATAAATGTGTGTGGCAATGTGTGCGTAAATAGATGTGTGTGTATTTTTGTGTGTATGGTGTTAATGTGTGTGTGTGTGTGTGTGTGTGTGTGTGTGCGTGAGATGCCAGTGTGTGTGTGTGGTTTGTGTTGATGACCATGCAATCACTTGCTGCCTGACAGCCCATCACACGCATAGGCTTACCAAGCACTGATGATTTAAAGCCCTCACTCAAACACTCTCTCTCTCTCACGCACACACACACAGACACACACACACAAGGAGCATGACAGTTCATTTGTTTAGAGTCGATGGGAATGACCTAAATGTGGTTTGCTGAGAGTATCCCCTTAAATGGAAAAATACCCTTGGCCGCAAGTGAACCAGAGGACTGAGGATAGAGAAAAATCAATATCTTATTCTGGAGTTAAACATCCAGGCCATGCAGATTCCATAAGCGGGAGCCTGCAGCCCATGGCTGGCTTCAGCAGAAATGCAATTAGAGGATTTTCATTTCTTTATGTAATTCTAATCCCCTAGTTTCCGGTGATCTGGATATATCTGTCAAAGACGTGTACACTCCATCACACCCCAAAGCTAATTCAAAATACACACATACACACACATGCACAGACAGAGACACATATATTAAGATACACACACACACACACACCCATGCAGATGTGTACAAACATATACATATGATTCTCTCTCTATCACACACACACACACACACACACACACACAACGCTCATGTTTTCCTGTAATGCAGTACGTCTATAACCCTGTTATGTCCACTCCCACTTCTGTCAATCACTCACTGCAGTGGAGATGCTGGGTGAATGAATCTGGAAATCAGATAAAGTACTCTCCTTTAGGATGTATGATCTCAGAGAGAAAAGAGAGAGTGAGAGAGAGAGACTACTAGTGGCTAGAAAAAAGACAAAAAAACAACTGATCTGATTCTCTCTTATATTAAAAGTATCATGTCATTGATTGACTTATTGACTTATTTAGGAAAGTCCTGGAAAAGAGAGAAAAAAAAACAGTTCAGACCGTGTTCCCTCCAATGATACTGAGATACTGAGATACTGAGATATTGTCACAATATTGCCAAACAGGGATGTGTTACTGTTCGGCATTGTGTTGATCATCTCATCTGTTTGATTTGGCCGCCTGCACAGTTTCATCCCGGCACCACCGACATTTCTGTACAGATTTCACACATGAATATTTGATAAATGCACCACTGCTAAGGGCACCCAGGCAGCATTGCACTGAGATCTTCCCGCACTCGCGTTGAGCTGCAGAGCGTCAAATACAGCCGCGGTTACCTGAGAAGTACACAAACACACACACACACACACACACACACACACACACACACACATATATATACACACTGAGATGCACACGGGCTGCTGAACAGATATCTTCTGCCCTCTACTGATTGAATTAGAGCCAAGGCAGCCCACATCAACAGAGAGGAAATCAGAGGGGCGCGAGGGAGGCACAGGGGAAAAAGGGAGGGAGAGGGAGAAAAAACAGAGTGATACAGGAGAAAGGGAGGGATGGAGAGAGAGAGAGCGAGACAGAGAGATGGTAGAGGACACAAGCCGACTTAAACAAGGCAGAGAAACACGACTATGACAGCATCATTACTTTGCTTACTGATGATTAAATTACATTGGGCTTGCAGCATGCATAACACAAACACATGCACATGCACTCTCAATCAATCAAACGCACACACACAGACACTCAGACGCACACACACACACACACACACACTGAAACACACAGGTGCAGACAAGATGCAGTGATTGAGATGAGAGCAAAAGAGCTGTGACAGCAGAGGGAGGTACAGTACTTGCAGCGTTTGAGATTGAAGGCAAAGCCACTCAGATCTGTGCCCTCAGACAAGTATTGAGAACTGCCCTGTGTATAGTGACATCAAGTGACTCACACACACACACACACACACACACACACACACACACACACACACACACACACACATACATGCACATACACACACAGACACACACACGCACACAAGCAACTACACATACATTTACTTGCACATACAGATAACAACATTATTATATTTAGAAATACCCCCATGCAAGGATAGAGATATAATGTACATACATGTACACAGACAGTGTTTGAAGTGACACACAAGCATAGAATTAGCCATTTCGCCGCCTTCAGTCTTACCATGACTCCACTGACTTACCAAAACTGAGCAGGCCAAAGCTACAGACTGTGTCTGCTATGATTGGAAGTTACAAACGCACAAAAAAGGCAAAAACAACCTACTTATGTATGATTCAATCTGAATTGTATCAACAAGACAGAGACTCACTCAGTTCCAATTCACCTAAATACATATATTGATTCCAAATGCAATTCAGCACTCCAACTACAGTTGATTGCCTCAGATTATACATGATTGTCATGGATGTTCCATCATTTCAGAATTGGGGTTTTATAATTGTGAAGTTTGTGGCTACCTTAGGTTGCCAATAGTCTCTTGCCTTCAATTTTTCCCTGTGCAATTTGTCTGTTGGCGCTTCAACTAAACTTTGGTAGAGTTGTCAATGCTAGCACAAAATGTCCTTTTTTCTTGCTTGTGAATATAAAACTTTGTTACCTCTATTCCCCAGTGCGTATGTGTGATGGATGGCAATGTTTACAGCATCCTTTTCAGGGCTCGGGCAATGAGAATGAGCTCGGCAGTAAAACTGATGCCTCAACTTCATCCGATGGAAGGTAAAAATTGCTTCTCAGAGACAAAGCCATCAATCGTGTAGTGGGTCATCTAAAACACTTCACCTGTCTCTCTAGGCACACATGCACACATCTGCACATGCACACACACACACACACACACACACACAGAGAGAGAGAGAGAGAGAGAGAGAGATACGTAGCCTTCATACATATACACAAATAAATATCAACTAAACACCAAAACATGTATTGTTGTGCACAAACTTGTTTCTCCAGCTCTGACTGTTTCATATTTTATCAATCCCAATAATTTTACTTGCATCAGGCCAACAAACACATTTTTTTCAATTGAAACACCCTTTTTTTTGTCTCAAACTCTATAGAGTTCTGTCTCACTTTTCTAGTTCATTAGCTTTTAGACACACACATCTTTACTCTTATGCTTCTGACCTGCTCAGTTCTGTCCCAATGGAAAAACGCGTGCATGCATGTGTCTGCACAAACGCACACACACACACACACACACACACACACACACACGCACATATATAGGGTTCTTGCTGCAATGTGCTTGTGTGCAAGGGGAAGTCTCTGATGTGGATGACGAACACCCAGGATAATTAAAAAGGAAAATGGGGGTGCAACCATCCACAGATGACAGGCTACTTGTGTAATTACATGTGAATTAGATTCATGAAGGGTGAATAGTGCGCATTTCATTCAGTCTTTTTACGCAATAGCTCTCTTTCTCTCTCTCTCTCTCTGTGTGTGTGTGTGTGTGTGTGTGTGTGTGTGTGTGTGTGCATGTGTGTGTGTGTTGTGTGTGTGTGTGTGTGAGAAAGAGAGAGAGAGAGTGTATATAAAGATAACTTTATATATATATAAAGACAAACTTGTGTAAATTTAAATTGACAATAAATCTCAATATATTTTAATTGCATGCTCCCATTTATTGCTGTTATTCATGATTCTTTACCTCTCTTTATTTATTTATTTATTTATTTTCTTATTTATTACTCTTTATTTCATTTTTCTGCTTTTGAGAACATCTTCTTGGGACAGAGGAGAGTTCCTGCTGGTTGTAATTTATTATTGTATGAAATAAGCAATGAATATAAAGCTGTAGGCTATATAAATGAAGGACTAACCTTTAGACACGGCACAGTGTGTGTGTGTGTGTGTGTGTGTGTGTGTGTGAGAGAGAGAGAGAGAGAGAGAGAGAGAGATTTGGAGTACTCACCAAGATAGCTCATGAGAAGCAAGTCTTATCCTGATGACATAATTTCCTGATTTTGGAAGCCAAGTAGCAACAGATGTGTTGAGTATAGTCAAACATCTGCACATAAAAACAAAAGCACCAAAATGTTTGATCCAGTATGATGTCTAAGCTGTCTAAGATTTGCGTATTTATCTAGTAAGAGTAAGTTTGCACTGCAAACTTTCTAGGCCGTAGTATTCGCACCTTTGGGTATATTTGGGGATTCTCTTATCTCTACACTGCTGCTGACTTCACGCATGGCATTATGACTAAACCTTCTCCCTACCTGGAAACAAAGCTTTTAAGCCTCGGTAATCCCTGCATCGGTAAAATACCACTTATCACTCCCAGGAATGCCTGAAGGGCTGCTAAGACTGATACGCAACGCTACCCTAAAGGTTAGCTGAAGAGACCGATGAAATATGAAGGGAAAATGCCATAAATCTGACACAGCTATTGGATCCTTATGATGATAGCAGGATGAAAAATGATCTCTGCCAAGTGTATATCCCTGACGTGGGCTGTCCATAGGGCTGCTGTTGCTGCTGCTGCATGTGGTAGAATATACAATGGTTTAACCGGGGGAGACAGATGGTTTGGACGGCTCTTTATGCTGTCGTTAAAAAAGGAAAAATGAAGAGTTTCCTCTGGTCGGCTCCTTGGGATGTGAGCCCAGAAACAACGAGTTGGGGAGAGAAGCGGGAGAGAGAATGAGAGTGAGGAGGTGAGGCAGAGTGAGAGAGACAGAGAAAGAGAGAGAGAGAGAAAGAGAGGAGGTGAGACAGAGTACTTCTTAGTGGGTAGTAGAGCCCAGGCGAGCAGAGCAAACGCTTACACAGCACTATCTTCTGCTCTTGATGGCTATCTCTGAGTCACTACTTCTGCTACACTCACTTTTGTTCTTCCACAAGCTTACGGGCTTAACAATGATATAATTCACTTTGGAGAGCTGAAACATTCCAAAGAAAGAAAGAATGATGATGTGAATGATGGAGAAAACAAAAACGACAAAAGAGGAAGTTTCGGAATTTCAGACATGCCTCATTATGTCACACAAAGACAACCACACACACACACACACACAGACAGACATGCACACACACATGCAGATAAGAAGCAGTGACTGAGATGACACACAAACACACAAGAGAGACACAAACACACAAATACAGGCATGCACACGTGCGCACACACACTCAGTCCATGTGACATTCCTATGGCTGTCCCTTTCACAGTCTGTGTGCGCCTCACTGTGCAAGTCATTTGTAACATCTAAAAATAAGCTGGAGCCTGAGTTACAGGCTCACCCGTCAACCCCCACCAGCAAGCGCCTGTCAGTAATTAAGCCTCTTTATCACCCTATCCATCATGTAATAACCATGTTATTAATCATATTATAAATCCTGCTATTAAAAATCCCAGTATTAATCTCAGAGGCCATCTGTTCATCTTTAGACAAGCAGGGAAACTCAGCAACTTTGGAAAAGGACTTAGAGGATCTCGTGATGGTCCGATGTGAAGTCTAAATGGCTAAATGGCTTTCATCGTTATTGATATGATCACCAATGTCATCATCGTCAATGCAAATTAACTCCCAACAGAGGTTGGGAGAGGCTAGGATACATGGACCTACAGATCTCACAAACCAGAAAAAAAAATGTACAGAATCTGTACCACATAACACAAAAACACCTTCATGGCAATTCATTCAAACAATTCATGGCAATATGGCTATCAGCGTCTCTTTTTTTGTCAACATCTGACTTATACACAGTACCACACCCATGTTGAGTCATTTCAGTGTGTGCCAGTGCAAAGCCTTCCTGTTCTGCCACATGGGAGACCACAGATTTATTTACCATTATTTTATTCACACAGAACATGGACATCATAGATGATAGCTGAGTTGGACCCTGTCAGCTTTGAAGGACACTGAATAGGGGGTGTGAAGTGACCATGAGCTTGACTACACTGACTATTCCTCTCACACATGACACAGAGACATTCATCTGTTAGACAGTCCTTACCTTACGGCTTTGTCCTGCTGGAATGTGCAGACACACACACACACCACATACACACACACATACACACACATACACAATAGGTAGCAAGGTCCTTGATATATAGATTGACCCCTTATGCCTACAGCAGAAAAGTGTGGTCATCTATAGTGTCAACAGAGGAGAAGGATAAACAAATAAACAAACAAATAAATAGGTAAGTAAATAAGCTATGCGGTTTTACTATCGCTTTGACTCTCATTTTCACTCTCTATCTACTGTATATATATATACATGGAAATTAATCACAGTCATATTTATTCTAATGTAATTTACTGATCTATTATTAATGCACCTTTTACTGAGGGGAACAGAGGTCAAAGAGGAGGACCTCTGTCTATGTTGTTGGGGTCAGAGGGGTCAAGCTCTTTGTGAGCGTGTTTACACGCACACCAAAAAAATCGAGTTATTGAAGTTACCTGGTAATTCAAGTGCTCATGTAAACAGATTAAACCAATATTTTTTATTGGATTTCTGCCGTTATCGGTTTATAAGAAATCTGTTGAGCACACATAGGTTTTCATCATATATTCAGATTTTTTCAAGACATGTAGTCACCTTAGTCAGTTTTATTTTCTTTCTTTATCTGCACCCGTGTGGGACACATTAGTAAACATACAAACCTGAAGAAATCCGTTAATAATTGACTGAATCACGTAAACCCATTTGGTTTCGGTTATCGGGTTTCTTCAATGCATGAAAACACCGAATAACGGATTATTACAGTTACCTGATTATTGCAAGTTATCATTTACTGTGATCATGTAAATGAACTGTGTTATGACCATGTTATCGGAATGTGAAACTGCCTCCCTAGAAAACACCTCTGGCTTCTCCCTAACTTATGAGTACACAGTGCGAACGAGGGACAGGCCTTAACAGAGAGAGACATTAAGAGATGGAGGGAGAGAAAGAGAGAGTGAGAAAATGCTACCGGCAAACCCTCTAGCACAAATGCGCTTCACACTTCACACAGGACAAGTGCAAGTACAAGCTGTGCCACTCATTCTCCTGTGGGATTGAAAGAGACTGGCAGAGTTAAAGACACAGAGAAAGACAGCAAGTTAGTGATCTTTTGAGACTTCAGGTGAAAGGCAAGAATTGATTCAGTGTGTTGAGCATAGTCAGGGATAAGAAAGCCACACAAAATGAAGGAAGTGAAAGTGACTTATAAGACTTATTTGTAAAGAGCACAGATAGATAGATAGATAGATAGAAAGATAGATAGATAAATAGATAGATAGATAGATAAATAGATAGATAGATAGATAGATAGATAGATAGATAGATACTTTAATCATATGAAAGAAATGTAAGGGTTGTTAATGACAGGACCTAAAGACCTTAACACAATGTGTGGTGTTGGCAAAAAAAATTCAGCAGTAACACTGTTGATGTGTGGGTGATGTTGGCAGGAGCTTTCCACAGTGTTGTTACCGTGGAGCTGGTTGGTGGCAGTATGGTTGCCATGGCGCTGATGTGCATCAGGGTCACTGTGGTAGGGGTTGATTTGCAGTGGAGTTGTTGCTATGGAACACTGTGTGTGATTCATGTACTTCCTTGGACTCCATCTATCGAAGAGCAAAACAAATTATCCTCCCACTCAAAAATCTCTCCACCTGCTCTCTCTGAATGTGTGTATGAGAGAGCAAATGCAACAGACAGTGACAGACAGAGAGAGGGCGTGTGTGTGTGTGTGTGTGTGTGTGTGTGTGTGTGTGTATGAGAGAGAGTTTGCCTGTGTGTATGTGAATGCTTGTGTGTGTGTGTGTGTGTGTGTGTGTGTGTGTGTGTGTGTGTGTGTGTGGTTGCCTGCATTAGTTTGTGTGCACTCTGTGTTGCACTTATGTGCAAATGTGTGTTTGTATGTGTTTATGGGGCGGTTGCAAAAGAGAGAGAAAGGATAGACAGAAAGAGAAAGAGAGAGAGTAATGGAATATTGTACATGAATGGAGTTCCTTGGGGCCCCTGACAAACATTTCTTGGAAGTAATGGAGCTTGGCCTGTGGGTGAGAGGATCAGATCAAGCACATGGCCCATCCTCCTGCTCTCCATCAGGGCTTCAGCCAGACCTCCCTTCCCATCCCTGAGCATCGCCAGCACTCCTCTCCTCTCTCTACTAATCTCAACTGACTCCCTCATCAGCGCACTACTCAACTCGCTCTTTCTCTCCCACCTCCAGCGCTCTCTCTCTCTCTCTCTCTCTCTGTCTCTTTCTCTCTCACTCTCTTTCACACATTTTCTCTTTCTCCTCATCTCACTCTCTTTCTGTCTCCCACTGTTATCTTGTTTTCTCTGTATGGCACTGCTCTCGTTTCTCTCTCTCTCTCAGTGATGGATGGGGAGAATCAGAAATCATACACAGGAGGGGCAGAGTCCTTCAGCTGTAATCAGAAATGATGTATGGCTCATTTTTCATTACTTCTATCATTTATTACTGCCGCTGTCAGTGGACCGAGGACCAGTGTGTGCACGTGGATGTGTGTGTGTGTGTGTGTGTGTGCCATGTGTCTTTGTGTGTGTGTGAGAGAGAGAAAGAGAGAGAGCGAGAGAAAGATGAGAGGAGTACTTGTCCTCTGCCTTAATTATATCAGTTTATAAACTGAAATGTGTGTAGTGTGGTGTCCTCTGTTTGCATTTGTGCATGTCTGCCTCAGTGTGTGTTTGTTTGTGTGTATGTGTGTTAAAGGGGGGTACAACTCGTAGGGTAATTAAATGAAAGTCCATCTCCTCAGAGTCAGCCGTGTGTGTGTATATCCATATTGCCTTGGCGACATGGTGGATGGCGGTGAATTTTTTCGCTGACAGCTTGTTTGTCATGTAGACGAATGATTTTAACACACAAGAACAAACAGCTCAAACAACTCGCAGCTTTCAGACGTCTGGCGTTAGCTTAGAGAGGCCCATTGGAACATGTCCCTCCATCTGGAGAGATACTGGCTGCATCAAACAATACCACTCTCTCATTCCTGGGTTCCCTCTATCTACCTCTGTCTCCATATCAATGTTCAGTCAATGTCAGTCTACCAATTTATCTATCTATCTATCTATCTATCTATCTATCTATCTATCTATCTATCTATCTATCTATCTATCTACAAAGTACCTCTGTATCAATATCTCACAGGTGTTTGTCTCCTCTGATCACTCATCACCCATCTTTTCTCTCTTTCACCTCTCTTCTATCATCATCCTCTCCCTCCCTCTCTCTTCTCTTTATCCCATCCTGTCTTCCAGTCTGAGTTATCCATGGTTGATGAATGCAAATGGTAATTAAAACCAGCTTGTAATATGAGCATCTACATGGGCCAATGAGGCAGAAGCCTTTTTATGTGATATTGATTACAGCAGGCCTTGATGCGCACCACGCAGGCAGGCAATCAATCCCAGCTTTTCAGCACATGCCATTGATCATCTCATCAGATAGGGAAGATCGGAGTGAGGTGTTAATGGATTTCTGTGGGAAGACACTATCTCTTTCTCCCTTTGTCTCTCTTTCTCACTCTCTGTCATGTGCGCACGCCTCTCTTGTTCCAACTAATGTTACACTTCCTCAGTCCAAGGCCACTCCACCTAAAAGTTCAGATATATGACACACCATTCAACACATTAGCTTGTAGAACCTATAAATATCATTCCCAGTGCTCCGGCTGTTTTCTTTATCAGATGTGTGAATGTGCACGCTGTATCACAGTTAAGTACAAGCTTTAATTATCTGTCAAGTGGGTTTGCAGCACAGATCAACACACTGTAAATACTAGGGATGCAAGGGTACAGTGTGCACACGGAACGGTAAGCATCACGATTTTTGAGCCACGGAAACGGTACAGTTTCCGAGAAAAATCACTGTATTTTGTACCATTATTGAAAACATCCCTGCCAAAAGGTCTGTGGGAAAAAGTAAGTGGACCCCTCAGATCAATCAAATGTTGACCCTCCTTTTACAGGAATAAACTCAAGCCAGGGCTCCTGATAACTGTGAATCAGATTTGCACAACCCTGGATGTTTAGGAGATATTTAGCCATTTTGATTTCAGCTCTTTCATATTCTTAGTATGTGTTGACTATGTTGACTAACTGAGTTACATAGTGAGTAACATGAAGATCACAGAAAAACGCAGATCACAGAAAAACTGAAATTTTAAAGTGCTCACATACTTTCTACTCTGATGGTATGTTGTACATATTATGTTATTTTCTCTTTTATTTTATAACAAGAAGTTAATTGGTCCCTTCTGGGACTTAATGGCAGACATTACATCCCGGAAGGACTTTCATTCAGGATAATTGCTCTTTTTCAGTAATTAGCTTTTACGTTGGTAAACAATTGTGTAATGATGCTAT